>PVIY010002423.1:0-82139 GCA_004026745.1 Myrmecophaga tridactyla
CCCAAAAAAAAAAAACAGAAAGCAACAAGTGCTGGAGAGGATGTGGAGATAGAAGCACACATCCACTGTTTGTGGGAATGTAAAATGTTACAACTGCTGTGGAAGGTAGTTTGGTGGTTCCTCAGGAAGCTAAGTATAGAATTGCCATATGATCCAACAATCCCATTGTTAAGTATCTGTTCAGAAGAAGTGAGAGCAAGGACACAAATGGACATCTGAACACCAATATTTATGGCAGCATTATTTATAATTGCCAAGATGGAAACAGCCCAAATGTCCATCAACGGATGAGCAACTAAACAAGCTGTGGTATATACATATGATGGAATATTATGCAGCTGTAGACAGAATAACCCATGAAGCATGTAACAACGTGGATGGACCTTGAGGACATTATGCTGAGTTAAATTAGCCAGAAACAAAAAGACAAATACTGTATGGTCTTACTGATATGAATAGTGCATGAGATTTTGTTGGTTTGTCTAGGTTAGTGTGATGACCCGATAAATCCAAGAGTAATTTGGGTGGCGAATAAAGAAGTATTTGCAAAGTCCCCTTGGAGGAATGGGGAAAAAGGAGGAAATATTCATCTTCCCCATTTGGAGAATTGCTGATATTCTCACAAGCAGTGGAGACAACCAAATCAATAGACTGAGCTCTCAATTTTGGAGTTTGCTGCTTTGAAACCTATACCTGCAAAGGATAGGCTAAACTGACTTAAAATTAAGCTTAAGAGTCACCCCCTGAGGACCTGTTTTGTTGCTCAGAATTGGCCTCTCTCTCTAAGCCAACTTGGCCACTGAACTCTCTGCTCTTCCTGCTACATGTGACAAGACTTCCAGGGGTGTAAATATCCCTGGAAACATGGGACAGAACTCCAGGAATGAGCCTGGAACTGGCCTCATGGGATTGAGAAAGGCTTCTTGACCAAAAGGGGAAAGAGAGAAATGAAACAAAATAAAGTTAGAGTGGCTGATTGATTTCAAACAAGGTTAAGAGGTTAAACTGGAGGTTATTCTTGTACAATATATAGATATTCTTTTTTAGTTTATGGTGTATTGGAGTGGCTGGAGGGAAATATCTAAAACTGTTGTGCTGTGTTCTAGTAGTCTTGATTCTTAAAGACGATTGCATAAAGATATAACATTTACAGTGTGATTGTGTGATTGTGAAATCCTTGTGACCGATGCTCCTTTTGTCCCAGGTATGGACAGATGAGTGGAAAAATATGGATAAAAAATGAATGAATAATAGGGGGAACAAAGGATAAAACAAATTGGGTAGATGGAAATACTGGTAGTCTATGAAAGGAGGGGATAAGGCATGTGGTATGTATGAATTTTTTCTTTTTTCTTTTTATTTTTTTTCTGGAGTGATGCAAATGTTCTAAACAATGATCATGGTGATGAATAGATAACTATGTGATGATTTTGTGACCCATTGATTGTATACCATATATGGAATGTGTGTGTGTGTAAATTTATCAGTAAAAATATTTTTTTAAATATTAAAGAATCTCTATAGATACAGTATGGGAAATAACTCAAGATACATCATTTAATCAAAGAAAGATGTAGAGTAACATGTATGCTATGGAATCAGGGTGGAAGACTGTATTCATATCCACCTTCTATACAACCATTTATACAAATATGTAAATGTTTAAAATATCTCTAGCAACTACAGATAATAATGGTTGTCTTTTCTGGGATCTGGATGACTAGCAACAGAATAAAAAGAGACCCTTTAATAATCAGTATATATATTGTAAAATTTTGGACCTTGTGTATTTATATAATTAAAAAAGATTAAAACTACATAAAATTATATTCTCTGGATGGAAAAATAAAATTTGGAAAATTCTTTGAAAATATAACAAATTATCATCTGTAAAGCAAATCAGATTGTGTGGTAGTCTTAATGACTCACCAGGTATAAATAATGGCAAAGAAATTTTTTTTTTATCTGAAAGGGGAATTCACCCACAATAATAACTGGCAGGGCCTCAAAACTACAATATGTCATTTTTTAAGGAAAGGAACATGAATGTTTGGAAGTGGCAAAAAAAAAAATTGATGAGATTGCAATTAGTCAATCCAAAGGCGTATTTAGGAACAGCATCTGGAGTTGCCAACTGGATACCTTTAGAGCCTCTGAAACTAAGAGCTGTGATCACAGCTCAGATGCATTTGTCCAATAAAGGTGACATTTTAACAGAAAATAACTGTGGCATTCTTTTATTTAGTGCTTTTTATAGATTTATTCAGTCTATTGACAGTTTAATAGACAGGCTCATAATAATAATAACTCCAGAGTCTTAAAGAATAAATTCACCCACTTCCTTATAAGAAAAATATCTAACTGCAGAATGAAAACCTCTGCTCTTATGATTTCAAAGAAGCCTGATGATAATCTAATTTAGAATCAGTCATGGACAGATTCAGGAGCCAAGAAGATAAGCTCCTTAAATAAGGCAGAAATTCAGTCGAGCTAGAAAGTAGACAAAGGTCAATAAATAAAGGTGAATAAAAAAATAACAAAAGAAAATACATTGACTCAATTCCAAACCCACATTTGGGGAAATTAAATAATTCAAGAACCAAAAAACACTTTCAAATATGAAATAAACTATGTGTATTGAGTTTTATAGAATTTATGAAACCCTAGGTAACAGCAATTCCTTGTTTTCTGTTGTGAGATAGCAGTTGGATTAGGGATTTCCTTAGGCCAGGCCATTTTTCTTTTGTCAAGAATCTCTTGGACATCCTTTGTAAAATCTGGATTGTTTTCAAGATACATCATTTCAAAAAGCCCCATCTCTTTCAGGACTGATAAAAAAAAGGTGTTTGTCTTATTTACCCTGTCTTTCCATTGTAAAAGTCATTAAAGAGAGATTTTGTACCATATTCCTTTGAAAAATGTTTCTTATGCATTTAAAAAATTTAAAAACAGTACTAATTACAGAAAATTGAGAGCAATTATCTAAAGGTTAAATGGTGGGAGGCAAGATGAAAATCCTCTATCTTCAGGAAGGATCACTTTGTTCATGAGCCCATTGGGCAATGACAGGAGTTGCTGGGAAAAGAGGCTGACTGGTATCCACAGATCATCTTATCCACTTGATTATTAAAACTTTGCTGAAATCACCCTCTGTTGTGCATTCACATGGGACACAAATATCTTAATGTTTTTAGCCCCCTCATAAAGGTCTATCCACATACCTCTTCCCCAGACCTCCTTGTCATGAATTTTCCAATTATGGTCTTTCCAAGTCCCTCACCATCCAGCCAAACATTAGTAACAACCCATAAGTCAGAATACAGACACACCTCTGGCCAGTTCTCCTTCCAAGCAAAATGAACAACCAGTTACACTGCTCCAACTTCTACCCACTGGGAGGATTTCCCCTCACCATTGTCCTTCAGGGACATTCCAGAAAGGGGTTGTAGTGCTACAGCTATCCACTTTTGGGTAGTACCTGCATATCATGCAGAACCATATGTAAACCAGGCCCAAGTTTTCTCTTCTTCAGTCGATTCACTGTAAGGAACTCCCCAAAAGGCCATAGCTCTGGGCTGGGAAAGAGAAGGTAATGTGGCAGGAGTGGAGACCATGGGCATTTGGGCCGCTTCTTCATGTAACTTACTTGTGCTCTCAGGACCTTTTCGTACAAAACTTGCAGGAAGGACTGGTGGAGTGGGACTGCCTCTTTTGCAGATGGGCAGCAGCAGGCTCTGCTCTACAAAACATATTCCCATCACCCACCCACTCACATCAAGCACCAAAGGCACTTCAACTAACCCTCTCAGGAGCACTTACATTCTTTATTATCTTTATTTCCTCTTTTTCCAGCCCAACTAGTGTTCCTAATGTTTTGTTTTTACCACAATTAAGTTCAAGCAGTAGCACTTCTCCTCCTGATATTTTTAACATCAGTTAGGATATTAACTGGGCTCTGCTAATATTCAAAATTGGAAAATTTCATGTTAAGATTTAAAAATAATTTGTCATACAAAATACAGACTTTTCAACCTGTCCAGTTGGGAGATTTTAAAAAGTAGGATGAATTATTATTAAAACATATAAAAATTAAAAGAGACAATCTGATATCAAAATTTATGTAGAAATTAAAAGGGGCAGGAATTCCCATGACAATCTTGAAGAACAAAATTGGTGGCTCTGGACTGGAAGCCAGATATCAAGGCCATATGAAGCTACAGTAATTTAAAAATAGTAGATAAATAGACAACTAGAACAGAATTAAGATTCCAGAAATAGACACGCAAATATGTTTCCCTGATACATGGCGAATGTGCTAGTGCACCAAAGTAAGAATAAAATAGTCTTAATTATAAATCATCTAGACTTATATTACATAACTATCAAAAAAAATGAACAATTTAGCAATGTTCCACTAACTTGGAAGATTATGATATAAACTACATAATACAGTCTTATCCAAGAAATTTTTGCTTAATCCAAGATCATGAAGATTTTTACCTGTTTCTTCTAAGTGTCTGAAGTTTAGGTTTTAATTGGATCTGTTATCCAGTTGGTACTAATTTTGTATATCATGCAAGGTAAAAATTGATGTTCTTTTATTTTTTCATATCCATATCCATTTGTTTTAGCACCATTGATGGAAAAAAGATCCTTTCCCTATTCAGTTATCTAGGCATTTTTGTTGAAAATCAAGTGACCATATGTGTGGATATCATCTTTTATCACAGTACATGTCACAAATTGTCCAATTTATAAGGTGGAACTGTTTTGGGACACTTTAATGAATTCTAAAAGATATGAAATGAAGAAATCCTCAATAAAGCCTATTTATGTGATGCCATCTTAACAAAATTCACTACTCAAATATGCAACTCAACAGCAATATGAAATGAAAATCTTATTTAATGTATTTAAGGAAATGAAAAGATTATAGAGTTATAAAGGACCTGTTCCTAAAAGGGATATGGGATTTAGCAAGTTTTCAGCAAGAACAGACAATATAATGCCTCTGCCCAAAAGGACCTGAAACTAAGACTCTCATATTAATATCTTATATATAGCCCCAGCATCAGCTTTTAATTATATGATCAAGATATAATCTGGCAAGAGTTATTTTCTCCTCATTTAAAATGAAAAAAAAATCACTGTATCAAATAAGAGCTAAAATAGCAGGAAGAGTCAAGCTGATTTAAAAAACTACATGTAAATACATACATTTTTAGAGGTTGAAGAGATTTTGAGATTCTTTTAGTACAATCTCTTATTATATGTTAAGAAAATGAGATTTGTTGAAGATTATTCAGCTTCACATATAAACCTAAACCCAGATCTTCTGATTGCTCCCCAGTCTTTTTCTGACAGGATGGCGTTCAAAGCTTAAAATATCAAATAAATTAAATAACAATATTTGTTCTTGCTTCACATGTGAAGTTCATAGTTTCTGCTAGAAGACTGTGAAATTTAAAACAAAAATTCAAATAACATATAGCATCAGGTGTCATGGTCAGGGCCATGAGTCAACTTGGCCAAGTGGAGGTACCTGTTCGTCTGGTTGGGCAAGTGCTGGCTTGTCTGCTGCAATGAGGACATTACATAGAATTGAATCATGATATAGCAACTGCATCCACAGCTGATTCCATTTGTAATCAGCCAAAGGGGAGTGTCTTCTGCAATGAGTAGTGCTTAATCTGATCACTGGAAGCCTTTTAAGGAGGATTCAGAAGAGATAGGCTCTTCCTGCTTCAGCTGGCGAGACTCTCCTATGGAGTTCATCCAGTCCCTCCATTGGAATCGTCAGCTTCGCAGCCTGCCCTGTGGATTTTGGACTCTGCATTCCCGCGGTCACGTGAGACACTTTTATAAATTTTCTATTTGTGAGTGTTCCCTGTTGATTTGTGCTGAATCACCTGTAAACCAGGCCCGAGTTTTCTCTTCTTCAGTCAATTCACTGTAAGGAAGTCTCCAAGAGGCCAAAAGCTCTGGGCTGGGAAAGAGAAGGCAATGTGGCAGGAGTGGAGACCATGGGCATTTGTGCCACTTCTTCATGTAACTTACTTCTGCCTTCAGGACCTGCTCTGGCCCTATCTCGTATATACCATTTCCATTTTACTATAGAGTGCTACTGAGCATGCCCAAATTTATGGCTTGGTGGGTCAGACAACACCCAGCTCATGATAGGCAACTCAGGTCTCATGGTAACTTGGTAGCCCATGGTTAAGGTTCAGTCTCTAGTAAGGCCCAATAGCAGGCCAAAATCTGTTTCTCAAAAGGAGAGTAGTTATCTGCAGCAGATGGTAAGGCTTTGCTCCAAAATCCTAAGGGTCTGCATTGTGATTCTCCTATAGGGGCCTGCCAAAGGCTCCAGACAGCATCTCTATTTGCCACCTACACTTTCAGCACCACTGGATCTGCTGGATCATACGGCCAATAGATCAATAGCTGCATACCAAGTACCAGAGGATGTATTAATTTGCATTCTGCAGTTATTTCTCTAGTTCCAGAATGTATAGTTGGTATAGACATACTGAGCAACTGGCAGAATCCCCACATTAGCTCTCTAACTCATGCAGTAAGGGCTATTATGGTGGGAAAGTCCAAGTGGAAGCCACTACAACTGCCCCCACCAAGCAAAATAGTAAATCAGAAGCAATACCAGATTCCTGGAGGGATTGCAGAGATTACTGCCACTCTTAAGGACTTGAAGGATGCAGGGGTGGTGATTCCCACCACATCCCCATTCAACTCTCCTATTTGGCCTGTGCAGAAAACAGATAGGTCTCAGAGGATGACAGTGGATTATCATAAGCTCAACCAGGTGGTAACTCCAATTGCAGCTGCTGTTCCAGATTTGATATCATTGCTTTAGCAAATTAATACATCCTCTGGTACCTGGTATGCAGCTATTGATCTGACAAATGCTTTTTTCTCAATATCTATTAGTAAGGACAACCAGAAACAGTTTGTTTTCAGCTGGCAAGGTCAGCAATATACTTTCACTGGCCTACCTCAGGTGTATGTCAACTCTCCAGCCCTATGTCATAATCTTGTCCACAGGGACCTTGATCATTTCTCCCTCCCACAAGACATCACCCTGGTCCATTATATTGATAGTATCATGTTGATAGGACCTAGTGAGCAAGAAGTAGCAATGACTCTAGACTTACTGGTAAGGCATTTGCATGTCAGAGGATGGGAGATAAATCCAAAGAAAATACAGGGGCCTTCCACCTCAGTGAAATTTCTAAGTGTCTAGTGGTGTGGGGCATGTTGAGATATCCCTTCTAAGGTGAAGGGGAAGCTGCTGCATCTGGCCCCTCCTACGACCAAAAAAGAGGCACAATGTCTAGTTGTTCTCTTTGGATTTTGGCGATAACATATTCCTCATTTGAGTGTGCTACTCCAGTCCATTTATTGAGTGACCAGAAAAGCCGCTAATTTTGAGTGGGGACCTGAACAAGAGGAGGCTCTGCAACAGGTCCAGGCTGCTGTACAAGCTGCTCTGCCACTGGGGCCGTATGGTCCAGCAGATCCAGTGGTGCTGAAAGTGTAGGTGGTGAATAGAGATGCTGTCTGGAGCCTTTGGCAGGTCCCTATAGGAGAATCACAATGCAGACCCTTAGGATTTTGGAGCAAAGCCTTACCATCTGCTGCAGATAACTACTCTCCTTTTGAGAAACAGATTTTGGCCTGCTATTGGGCCTTACTAGAGACTGAACGCTTAACCATGGGCCACCAAGTTACCATGAGACCTGAGTTGCCTATCATGAGCTGGGTGTTGTCTGACCCACCAAGCCATAAATTTGGGCGTGCTCAGTAGCACTCTATTGTAAAATGGAAATGGTATATACGAGATAGGGCCAGAGCAGGTCCTGAAGGCAGAAGTAAGTTACATGAAGAAGTGGCACAAATGCCCATGGTCTCCACTCCTGCCACATTACCTTCTCTTTCCCAGACCAGAGCTATGGCCTCTTGGAGACTTCCTTACAGTGAACTGACTGAGGAAGAGAAAACTCGGGCCTGGTTTACAGATGGTTCAGCATGATATGCAGGTACCACCCGAAAGTGGACAGCTGCAGCACTACATCCCCTTTCTGGGGTGTTCTTGAAGGACAGTAGTGAGGGGAAATCCTCCCAGGGTCAGAACTTCAAGCAGTGCACATGGTTGTTCATTTTGCTTGGAAGGAAAATGGCCAGAGGTGCGTTTGTATACTGACTCATGGGCTGTTTCTAATGATTTGGCTGGATGGTCAGGGACTTGGAAAGACCATAATTGGAAAGTTGGTGACAAAGAGGTCTGGGAAAGAAGTATGTGGATAGACCTTTCGGAATGGGTTAAAAACGTGAACATATCTGTGTCCCATGTGAATGCGCACCAGAGAGTGACTTCAGCAGAGGAAGATTTTAATAATCAAGTCGATAAGATGATCCATTCTGTCAGCCTCTTTCCCTAGCAACTCCTGTCATTGCCCAATGGGCTCATGAACAAAGTGGTCATGGTGGTAGGGATTATATTGGACTACTCCCTTCATAGAAGGGGCAGCAATTTGTTCTAACTGGAATAGACACATACTCTGGATATGGGTTTGCTTTCCCTGCAAGCAATGCTTCTGCCAAAACTACTACCCGTGGGCTTACAGAATGCCTACTCCATCATCATGGTATTCCACATGGCATTGCTTCTGATCAAGGAACACACTACAGCAAATGAAGTGTGGGAATCGGCACATGCTCATGGAATTCTCTGGTCTTACCATGTTCCCCATCATCCAGAAGCAGCTGGATTGATAGAACTGTGGAATGGCTTTTTGAAAACTCAATTACAGTGCCAACTAGGTGGCAATACCTTGAAAGGCTGGGGTAATGTTCTCCAGGAAGCTGTACATGCTCTGAATCAGAGTCCGCTATATGGTGCTGTTTCTCCCATAGCCAGGATCCATGGGTCCAGGAATCAAGGGGTGGAAATGGGAGTGGTACCACTCACTATTACCCCTAGTGATCCACTAGGAAAATTTTTGCTTCCTGTCCCTGCGACCCTGAGCTCTGCTGGTCTACAGGTTTTAGTTCCAAAATGGGGAGTGCTTCCATCAAGAGAAACAACAATGATTCCATTGAACTGGAATCTAAGACCTGTTCACTTTGGGCTACTCATGCCCCTGGATCAATAAGCCAAGAAGGGGATTACATTATTGTCTGGGGTAATTGACCCTGACTATCAGGAGGAAATAGGACTGCAACTACACAATGGAGGTAAAGAAGAGTTTTCTTGGAATATAGGAGATCCCCTAGGGTGTCTTTTAGTACTACCGTGCCCTGTGATTAAGATCAATGGAAAACTGCAACAACGCAACCCAGGCAGGACTACCAATGGCTCTGAAACTTCAGGAATGAAGATTTGGGTCACCCCACCAGGCAAAGAACCACGGCCAGCTGAAGTGCTTGCTTGGGTAAAGGGAACATGGAATGGGTAGTGGAAGAAGGCAGTGATAAATATGAACTTTGACCATGTGATCAGTTACAGAAACGAGGACTGTAATGCTGTTTTGTTCATGTTATACTATTTGAGTTGTAAGATATCAAGTTTAAGAATGAATATTACCCAAGGAGTTGCACCCTATTCTGGAGAGATTTAATGTGTTTCCAGTTATATGCAGGACAGTTGAGTATTGTTAGGTGAAAGAAAAAAATGTGTGTTTTATTGCTTTTATTTAGAAATTAGGTATGGTTTAAGGTGGTATGTATAGCTGCCAAGTTGACCAGGGATGGACTTTCATGTTCAGGTTCATGTGTTAACTTGGCCAAGTGGTGGTACCTGTTTGTCTGGTTGGACAAGTGCTGGCCTATCTGTTGCAATGAGGACATTTCATAGAATTAGATCATGATCACATCAGCTGCATCCACAGCTGATTCCATTTGTAATCAGCCAAAGGCGAGTGTCTTCTGCAATGAGTAATGCTTAATCTGATTACTGGAAACTTTTTAAGGAGAATTCAGAAGAGACAGGCTCTTCTGGCTTCAGCTGGCGAGCCTCTCCTATGGAGTTCATTCAGACCCTCCATTGGAATCGTCGGCTTCACAGCCTGCCCTGTGGATTTTGGACTCTGCATTCCCGTGGTCACATGAGACACTTTTATAAATTTCATATTTGCGAGTGTTCCCTGTTGATTCTATTTCTCTAGAGAACCCTAACTAATACAATGAGTTTGGGGTACTCAAGATTAAAAAACAAAAGTAAACAGAAAGTGCCTTAATCCACAATAGTTTCAATAGACCAAGTGAGCCTTCTAGCAAGACATAGCAATTTAGTATAATAAAAGAAAAAATTTCCTTTAACTCCTTCATTATTTATTCAAATGTACAAGAGTGCATTCCTAAAGCCTCTGAGCACCAAACACCCACAGGCTACCAGAGGAGGTAGCCTCATATTTGCAATATATTTTATTTACAACTAGAGTGGAATAAAAATATTTGTGAAATATTCTTTCACTTTGGAAAATATCAAAGAAATTTTTAAAACGTATCCTAATAATAAAACACTGAGGTAACTATAGATAAACCCATTCAAAAGTAGGTTTTAGAATATAATGTTAAATTTATGCAGCAATCTTATTTTAAGAGTGACGTTATATTCTGTAATATAGTTAAATATTCAATACAGCATGTGATAAAATAGGATTTATTTAAATTCTGAAATTTTCATACTCTCCTCCAGAAAATAATTGAAGTCATGTTTTAAACATGCTTATTGTTTACAAGGATATAAATGAGACCGCTATGAAACTGGAGCCGGAAAAGTTAAATCTAAATTCCATTTCTGCCATTAAATTCCTATGAACTTCAATAACTTATATCTTTATAAAATGGGGTTTCTTAGCTTTCTCTTCTGCCAAAGGGAAATATTATTTTCAGGAGCACAGTTCAGTAAATAAGATTTACGTATCAAAGTTTGTTGAAGTTTTGCGGAGGAAGGCGGCGGCTTCCTGGACGTGTATCTCTGACCGCAGCTGCACGTCAGTGATCCTCAGGCCAGCCAAGGGCAGATCCGCCTCACTGATAGCTGCGCCCAGAGCTGGAAATCACCACAGGGTCAGAATTCCTCAGAAGGCAGGTGGAGGGAACTGGATGCTCTGGATTCCAGTACAAATTTGCGCTGGATATAGTTATCAACACTGAAGACAGGGTTTTTGAACAGTGTAGGGCAAGAGTGATGGTTGACTGTGATAGCTTGGCTTCATGAAAGGGGCCCAGGCAGACTTCAGCCTAGAACTAATCTGAAGCTCATTTCAAGTGTTGAACAATCCTCAAGTGCAAGAAGGCTGCTCCTGTGGGTCATCCTTCTCTGTCAGACTTTGATGAGTGATAGAGAGATTGCCACCAGTCATATCAGTTTGAGAAACCTGGAGTTAGAATTCTGCAGGTTTCCTTCTAATCATGGTCCTCTCTCAGTTTTATTTCCTTCAACCCAAGAGTATTGTGTTTTGCCACTATTAATTTTAGAATGTGAAACTTTTACTCTTGACTTTATTTTCCCCTCACAATTCTGAGGCTAAGCCCCCAGATGCCTTTACCTCAGATTTAATAACTAGTTGAAAACCAGTGTAATCTACAGCGACTCCAAGGCACCAGAATTTGGAGCTACTCCTTGACCCTTCAGAGTCGCTGTGTTAGTTAGATTCAGTTGTCAACTTGGCCAGGTGAGCATACCTAGTCTTGTTGCTGCAGACATAAGCCAACGGCATGTGAACCTCATCTGTTGCTAATTACATCTGCAGTCGGCTAGGAGGCTTGTCTGCTGCAATGAGTGACATTTGACTTAATTGGCTGGTGCTTAAATGAGAGAATGCAATGGAGCACAGCCTAAGCAGCTTGGCATTCCTCATCTCAGCACTTGAAGCTCAGCCCAGGCCTTTGGAGATGGAGAAAGAAGTCACCCCGGGGAAAGTTGTTGGAACCCAGGGGCCTGGAGAGAAGACCAGCAGAGACCATCCTGTACCTTCCATGTAAGAAAGAACATCAGTGGAAAGTTAGCTGCCTTTCCTCTGAAGAACCAACAAAATAAATCCCCTTTTATTAAAAGCCAATCCGTCTCTGGTGTGTTGCATTCCGGCAGCTAGCAAACTAGAACAGTTGCTCATACAAGAAACTCCTCATTTACTCATGTTTTGGATCCAGGTCTTAGATTTTTAGCTTAAACAATGGTTACTAGGCCAGAGAAAATGAGAAAGACTGATGAAATATTCTTTTTTCATCTCACCCCTTGTGAATGTGCCATTTGATTCTTCACTTATCCTTATTTTGTATGCAACCCACTCTCCATTTCCCATTAACAAATACATTCTCCTCTTCTACTCATGGATCTGCTAGATTCACAAAGCCAGGAACCTGTCACCCAAACAACTTGGACCAAAGTCCCTTGGTACCTAAATCATTTGAAAAGTAGTCTCTATATTCTTGCAAACAAAAACAGAAGTTTGTTGTTGTGCTGGTTTGAAAGGATGTATGGCCCCCAGAAAAACCTTGTTTTAATCTAAATCCCATTTCATAAAGGCAGAATAATCCCTATTCAATACTGTATGTTTCAAATTGTAATCAGATCATCTCCTTGGAGGTGTGATTTAATCAAGAGTGGTTTTAAGCTGGATTAGGTGACGACATGTCTCCACCCACTTGGGTGGGTCTCGATAAGTTTTTTGAGTCCTATAAAAGAGGAAACATTTTGGAAAATGAAGGAGATTTGTAGAGAGCAGAGAATACTGCAGCACCACGAAGCAGCATCCACAAGCCAGCGACTTTTAGAGATGAAGAAGGAAAACACCTCCTGGGGAGCTTCATGAAACAAGAAGCCAAAAGAGAAAGCTAGCAGATGATGTGCTAGCTGAGAGAGAAACCCTGTGCCCTTCCAGCTGAGAGAGAAACCCTGACTGTGTTCGCCATGTGCCTTCTCACTTGAGAGAGAGACCTGAACTTCATCAGCCTTCTTGAATCAAAGTACCTTTCCCTGGATGCCTGTGATTGGACATTTCTATAGACGTGTTTAATTGGGACATTTTCTTGGCCTTAGAACTGTTAACTAGCAACTCATTAAATTCCCTTCTTTAAAAGCCATTCTGTTCCTGGTATATTGCATTCCAGAAGCTAGCAAACTAGAACAATTGTAAAACAATATACCCATTTAAGTCCAGTCTGGCCCATGTACAGTGATAAGAATTGTAAACTATTATATTATTATATTACTGGAAAACTACCATATGTTTTCATAAACAAATTCAAAATGAAAATAGCATAATTTAAATATGGCAGAATACTTGAAGTATATTTAATGTTACTGTTGTGGGGCTCACCGAAAAAGAGACCACATAATTGAAAATTGCAAGCCAATTTGAAGTCTTTATTAGCCGGCCAGCGACTGCCTCAGAAACTTCCAAGAAGGAAGATTCGGAGAGCAGCCCCCAAAGGTTTTCAAGGTGTGCTTATAAAGGCTTAAATCATGTTGTGGTTTTGCAGTTGCTACCAAGCAAGTGTATCATAGAAGCAGAAAAATGCTGTTAGCTGTTGCCAAGACACATTCCATTCTCTCAGTTTCCTAACATTGGTTATTGTTTAACTCTTGGGGACATTCCACCCCAATGTTGTGGGGACTTTCCCTGCTTGGGCCTGATTGAATGCTCCTGGCCCTCCACACTACTTTTATGTAAAAGATCTGAACTAATGCTTTATTCTTCAAAATTTACATTTGTTCAAGCACCACATATTTGGAAATTTAAAACCTAATAGCTGAGATTCCTGTGCAGTTACATGAGCATTTAGATATGAATCTGCTATAATTCTTATACATTGCTGTTATGAATGTAAGTGCGTTCAATCAGTTTGGAAAACTTTCTGTCAATATCCACTATAGCTAAACATATCCAAGAGAAATGATGGCACAATTCTTCCCAAAGAAAAATAAAGTCTATTCACAGAAACTATATTCATAATAGTCCCAAACTAGAAAAGCCCCAAATGTTCATCAATAAAAGAATAAATAAGCAAATTGAGGTATATAAAGGAATATATGCATCAATAAAAGAATAGAATGTTGACATGTGTAAAAATGTGAGTGAATCTCATGATATCAAGTTGAGCAAAAGAAGCCAGTCAAAAAAGCCTTCATACTATGTGCATTAATTAGGGTTCTCTAGAGAAATGGAATCAATAGGAAATATTCATAAATATAAAATTTGTAAAAGTGTCTCATGTAACTATGGGAACACAGAGTCCAAAATCTGTAGGGCAGGCAGTGAAGCTGACGATTCTGATGGAAGGTCTGGATGAAATCCATAGGAGAGGCTCACCAGCTGAAGCAGGAAGAGAGCTTTTCTCTTTTGAATCCTCCTTAAAAGGCTTCCAGTGATTAGATTAAGCATCACCCATTAAAGAAGACACTCCCCTTGGCTGATTACAAATGGAATCAGCTGTGGATGTAACCAACATGATCATGATTTAATTCTATGAAATGTCCTCATAGCAAAAGACAGCACTCGCCCAACCACACAAACAGGTAAGTTGACACATGACCCTAACCATGACATTATGTAATTCCATTTTTAAAAAGTTAAGAAGAAGGCAAAACTGTCCTTGGGTGGTTGAGGTCAAAATTATTACTGTAAGAAGGATAATGACACATAAAATAATAAAATATATAACATTGATGTTGGTACTGGGAAGCAGACAGAATCTGAAAGGGCTTTAAAGGGAATGTTAGTAAAAGCTGGACTGAGGAAAACTGTATTGAAAACTGGGGGATAAATGCTTAGGTTTACATACTGGGAGAATAGCAAAACTCTGACTTAAAATAACATGGGAGGGTGCACGGATAGTTCAGCAGTAGAATGTTCACCTTCCACACGAGGGGAAACCCAGGTTAGTTTCCTAGACCATGCACCCAAAAAAAAATAAAATAAAATAACATGGGAGATGGCGAGCCTTTGCCTCAGCCAAGGTGGGAAAAGAGATTCATTGGGAAAATGTATAAAAGCCTTTCTGAGATGAAGAAAATAGTCTTCTTCTTTATGAAGGTGTACCTATGCGCTGGTTTGAAATGATGTATGTACCCTGAAAAAGCCATGTTTTCATCCTAATCCCATTTTTTAAAGGCAGCCATTTCTTCTAATCCTTATTAAGTACTATATGTTTGAAACTGAAATTAGATCATCTCCCTGGATGATGTGATTTAGTCAAGAGTGGTTGTTAAGCTGGATTAGGTGACGACATGTCTCCACCCATTCAGGTAGGTCTTGATTGGTTTACTGCAGTCCTATAAAAGAGGAAACATTTTGGAGAATGGAAGAGATTCAGAGAGAGCAGAGCAGAATGACATAGCCTCAAGAAGCAGAGTCCACCAGCCAGCGACCTTTGGAGATGAATAAGGAAAATGCTTCCCAGGGAGCTTCATGAAATAGGAAGCCAGGAGAGGAAACTAACAGATGATACTATGTTTGCCATGTGCCCTTCCAGATAAGAGAGGAACCCTGACCATGTTCACCATGTGCCTTTCCAGATGAGAGAGAAACTCTGACTGTGTTCGCCATGTGCCCTTCCACTTGAGAGGCACCATGTGCCTTTCCAGATGAAAGAGAAACTCTGTGTTCGCCATGGGCCTTCTTGAACCAAGGTATCTTTCCCTGGATGCCTTAGATTGAATATTTCTATAGATTTGTTTTAATTGGGACATTTTCTCAGCCCTATAACTTTAAACATGCAACTTATTAAATTCCCCTTTTTAAAAGCCATTCTGTTTCTGGCATATTGCATTCTGGCAGCTAGCAAACTAGAACAACCTACTTTTGTAAACATTTGGGAAAACTCATCAAACTTATGATCAGCACTTTTTGTTGCAGATAAATTTTATCTCAATTTTTTAAACTAGAAAAAAATAAAACATTAAGGAATACATTAAAAATTCTTTAAAAATTATTTCCTACCACATAGTATTGGTATGTGTTACAGTTAAAAGTTGTAAAAATACAAAGCATTTGTGACTTTTACCATATGCCATAGTTTTCAAACAGCATAAGGCCTGCAACAAGCTCTAGTTTATAAAAACTACACCAGAATTGTTTGCTCATCTCAGCACTGTGCATTCAACCACCTTGAATTATCCATGTTTTTCTATAGTTTATGTCAGAAATATACTAATAAGATAAATCATAAATGAGTTCCTAATCAAAATTTTTCACTGCAGTTTTAAAGATTAAGCTCTTTACATAGAACTTTGGGGTTCTTCATAGAGACCTGAAGAGGCAATGCAGTCAAAGACATCTGAAGATAAGCATCAAATATCTGAATAGAGCAACTGATAGATTATATAGGCAGGGAAAAAAAATAATTGAAATAAATCATATTAGACTTTAAAACAAGTACTTTGATACAAATTTGTGTGAGCATTTCTTCTCATGTAGAAAGAAAGAACTATATGTGGTAGATTGAATTATGCTCCCTACAAAAACATCTTCAAGTTCTAACCCAAGGTCAGGGATGTCAACTCATTTTAAATGGGACTTACAAGATTCTATTATAACAAGGCCAAATTGAAATCTGGTGGACCTCAATCCAATATGGAGTCCTTATAAGCAAAGGAAATTTGGACTTGCAAGTACAAACAACAGGAGGAGAATTAGGAGACAGAAAACCATGTGACAGAGGCAGAGAGGGAACTGACAGCAGGCCTCCACCAGATCACTACAGACTTTGGGGAAGCATGGCCTGCTGATACCTTGATTTTGGACTTTTAGTCTCCAAAACTATGAGACAGTCAATTCCTGATTAAACCAACCAGTCTGTGATATTTTGTTTTAGTGGCCCTGACAAAGAGTGGCTTCTCAAATTTTTGAAGTCATTCTGCGAACAAAACATACATCCCAGGTATAGCTAATAAAAGTATTCTTTCTATATATTTTTAAAAGTAAGTAATGACAATGCTCCATAAACAACAGACATTTGAGCATAACTGTATGGTACTCTTTCCATCACATTACAAAAGAAGACTTCTGAAAATAAATATCCATCTCCATGCTTGTTTTTGTAAATCTTTCTTTACTAATATTGTGTAATGTGGAAGCACCCACATGAATGTGGTAGGAATGTGAAATAGATGATTGAACCTGAAGATGACTGCCCGTGGCAGATGTTCAGGGCAAGTCTCCAGAGACACCCTCTTCCCACGGGCAAACTCACAGTTCCACCAGTTCAACAAGCATTTGAATCATCCTCATGAGGCTTCTTTAGGCACTTTCATTTTCGTCAAAAGCTTAGTAAATATTTTTGAGGGTTTCACTCCAACAAACTAAATTTGTTGGCACCAGAAAATAGCAACTATGTGAGACAAGACGGTGGAGAGAAAGACTTACTTTCTCATCCTGCTTGAGGCTTTTTAGTTGCCTAGCATGGACAGTTTGATTGGGACAGTAATCCTTCATGTACATCAGTTGGCAACATGGTTGCCATTAGAATCCCCTAAGGATGTTTTTAAAGCAAGGATTATCTGGGTTCATTCCTATACCTGGTTTTCAAATTTACCTTGACGTTTGAATCGTCTGACACACTTGAAAAAAAAAATAACACCTAACACCCCTCTCACAAAGATTCTGGCTTAATTGGTTTGAGGCATGGTTGGCATTGGACTGTTTAAAAACCATTTTTATTTTAATGTTTTAAAGCATTAAAAAATATTTTTAAAAAACAAGTCCCCAGGTGATTCTAATATATATTCCAGGCTGAGACATATTGCCCAACATGGTATGGTTTAATTGGTTTGGGCAAGGGCCTGAGCATTGATCTATATGTTTTTTAATTTCCCAGGTGATTTTAAAGCTCATTGATTCCCCCAGAAGATACAGAGATAAAACAATGCTCCTTCCAACTCTAACATTTTGCAATATTTTAACTCTTAGTGAGACTCTTGGTACCTAGGAGACATTTCAAAGCAAACGTCTTTCACATTTATATTAGTACTTACTCCTAGACTCATTAATTAATTGTCTAATTAAAAGTCATGAATTTTAAGTTCTCCTATGAGTCAAAGACCTTCCGAGTGTTTCTAAGTGTACCTAACACAAGAGAGAGGCTATATAGGAAATTGAGTTAGCATCCCAATCCCTGCTGTGTGATTGATGCAATTATTTTAGAAAGGAACATGTGCACCAAAGACGAAGGCTCAAAACAACTGCTTCTATGACAGTAATTTAGTTTCCTAGGGCAAAGATTCAAACCAGAATCTCCCATTGGTCTAATGACAATTACATATTTTCCTCTTTCACCCATGTCTTTAAAGCTTTTCTTATATTTGAGGCTTCCTAAAGGGTATTTGAGTGATCTAACATTAACCACCTACACACTGTTTTTACCACTATTAATAGCACAGTGGATGATCTTCACAATTTAGTGAAGCTCCAAGAAACATTATTACTGATTTTCTTTAAAAGTGCCTCTAAATCATTTGCCATTTCTTATGATTTATACTCTAGACAGAACTATTTTCAAGTGACATTTTATTTTCTTCTCCTACTTTAGGCTTAAAATGATGACAATGAATGATAGAAGTGCATTTTGAGCTTTAAAGTTTTGCATTCCAGTTTACATAAATTCTGAAAGGTTAAAAAACATAAGATGACAAGGTGAAATATAATAGTGGAAAAAGGTCCTACAAATAACTACATAAGTATCAGAAGTAAATTAGGTGGAAGAGAAGGAATAACCACTAATGATAAGTCCTTAGGGTGGGTCGAATGGGAGATATAAAAGTCTGTATGTAACCTCTACAGAAGTGACTTCAATTTCAGTCTGTATAATAGAAGTGTCCAGAATTAGGGAGAAAATCATTCTGATCAACACTTGAATTAGAAATCAAACTCACAGTATTATGCTAAATTCTGAAGTCACACTTCTTTGTGGTAGTTAGCACAATTCATCGTGTTAGATAATGGTAACCAAACAAATGTATCCAAGGGAGATATCACATGTACAAAAGTTAAAAAAAGAAAATTGGAAAGAGAATTACATTATGTGATCAAAATGCCATAGAAAGACTTGTATGTAATTTGCAGACACTAACTGTGAACCAAGATAAAGGAAAGCTTCTAAAGGTCTGTGCTTGGGAATTCAACAAGGTCCTAATGACTGGAACTATTCAAGGGTAGACTATAAAGCACTGGAAAGGGAACTATGGAAGGAACATAAGTATCAGACAGGGGTAAGCAGTGAGAAGATATGTAAATGTTATCACAGTTCTGTGAGTCTGACAAATTAACAATTGCATTTTGAAATTATTGGGACACAAAAATCACCTGTTACTAGTTCTCAATTCTGAAGTGTCATAACTACCAAATGCCAACAATTTATAGTGTTATAAAGCTAAACATTTAACTATTAAAAATTTGACTATTAAAATAGCTGATCTTGGTTTCTCTAGCTAAGGTCTTTGAAACTGTTACTGACCAAGTGATTTTTTTTTAGAGTATCGGTTTTAATACCACCCTTCCATAATAGCAAATACAGAGTGTTGCTGGAATAGCTGGTTCTTAGCAATAACAGAAATTCTACCTTTTCCGGAGGAAATGGATTTCTCCTCCTAAGCTTCAGAGAACCAATATTGAGCAGGTGAAAAAAAACGTTCATTTTACTGAAACACATTTTATAAAACAGACAATGAGGAATCCTTAACTTTTTCTTATACCAGTCTATGAATTAAATCTTAGCATCTTTAAGTCTATACTGTAGAAGAATTTCTATTTTCTTCAAACCTCCAGAACTAGAAAGAAAATTACAAGGATAAGATTCATAAAAGAAGAATGAGCTCCTAAGCTTTAATCCTGTATTTTACTTTAGTAAAATCACGATTTTGCTAAAAGTTTCTGATTTACAACATACCAATAGCAGTTGTTTTATAGTATTCTTCCTGTCTGCATTCTTCCTGTGCCAATCTAGGTCTCTGGAGGAGAAGATGAGAAGAAATTAAAACATTCTGTCCTCTCATCTTGCTTTCTTTATATTATGAATTTTACTCTGGGTTTTTTGACATGTTTAGACAAACTGAAAGAAAAAAGATGTTGGGACAATTTTAATCTTATGATTAAAGCCTTGGGAGATAAGGGGGAAGAGGAAGAATCACAAAAGAAAAATGTTATTTAAATAAAATAATACTTCACCTTTTTTCATTCCCTCCTATTCCAATTGTTAATATATTTAAATGTCTTTTAAAGATTTTAATTGAAAATACTTAATTTGCATTAATATTTTGCTAACAGGAGCAAATTTGCCAATTCCATATACCAAATTTGAAACAAGATCAATAGAAGTGTTGGAAAAATAGTTTCATTAAATTTGGGGATTACATGATATTATAGAATTTCAATGTAGAAGAGGACTGACCCAATTTATACATCATATACTTTAGGAATGAATAAGAACTCACCTAATACAAATCCCTCATATGTACAGCTGATGCAACCAAGGCTACTTAACACAGCAGCATCCAGCAAACTGCGTCTGAATGACTAACATTTGGAAGTTGGACAATCCATGACCTAATCTTTTAGAGTATGACAGAATTTCTAGGACTGTTTTCATTAATATGGTCAATTTATGACCATTTCTAGGTGTGTGAGGGTTTGCTTTTCGGTGACTAGCACTGCCTAAATAATTCCCTGTGGCACTACTTCACACCCCTAATTCCCCAAGTCTGTATGCTTCTCTTCCTGCCTCCCTTCCCTCCATCCTACTTACACCTCCACTGCTGCTGCAGTAATCTTTCTAAAATATTTATCACCCTGAAAGAAAAAAAAAAATTCCATACAAAGTGAAGCCAGATTTCTTTAGCACCAAAATCTGTCCCTCATCTCCATCCATATATTCCTATTCTCTTCAATTTGCACCCTTGCCAAGAAAGTCCTTGTTATTTTTTGAGTATACATCATTCATATTAATCATTCTCTCCAAAATATGTTTCTTAATATCATTGTCTAGGGAATTCTTCCTTTAAAGCATAGGAAGCTTACAGATCTCTAATAGTCCTCATTCCATTACCTGAGGACAAAATGTGTCTCTCCTGCTTTGTATTTTCACGTTTTTTACATATCTCTAATTATTCTTATAAGTATATTGCATCTTAATTCCAAGAGAGGGTAATTAGTGTGAAGCCTATCACCTCCCCTTCCAAAATCAACCCACTCCGTAATCCCATGAGAATTATCCTATGGTTTAGTTGAATACCTGCTATAAATGAGCTACTATCCAAATCTTAATTCAAATTCATAATCAAATTTCATATAAATAAGGCCATAATACATAATAAGAACTTCCATTTAGTTATTAAAAATGAATTCTCATAAAATATTAAATTGGAAGGTCCTTGGAAATTATTTTATCCAATTTTTATATTTTACACGGAAGACCAGAAAAGCTATTATGATTAAGTCAACAAATATCTACTGCATTGTACTATATGCCATACCTTATTCTATGTGCCAGAGATAGAGCAATTTGGTAAAAAAAATAATAATAATAAGGTAAATTAATTGTACTCATACAGCTTACATTCTGAAAGGAAAGCCTATAATAAACAAACAAGTAAATGGTCAGATATTATTTGATAGTGATATGTCACAAATAAAAGCAGATAAATTATTAGCTCAAGTGCACAGAGGTTGTAGAGCTGAAACTTTGAGTCCTGGTCTCCTATATCTCAGTGCAGTGCTGTGTAAACTAAAAGTTGCATATTATCTCCAAATCAAGGACAATATAAATGGAAATGAACTGGAGATTTTTATTCAAGATAGCAATTGAGCAACTGGCTGTACAGGTAAGGGTAAATTTTACATTGCTATTACAGATGCCCCCAAATAAACTTAAGACAGGAATGTATTTCTTTCTCACACAACAGTCGCAAAGTAAAGAGTCTATGTTCATAGGGAGACTGCCTCCAGTCTGTCATTCAAACCTGCCTCCTTTATCTTATTATTCTGGCAACTAGATGTGATCTTACTTTGTGAGACTGATACACAGAGGCTTCCACAACTTTGTGATGGCCTGAGGAAAGAGCAAAGAGAGGTGCAAGAGCACGTGTCCATTATTTTAAGGCCAAGAACTAGTAAATGTTCACATCACATTTTGTTCAAATCCCACATCACAGTGGCTGAGCTCAATAAGTAACATCTGGAAATGAGCCATGCTGAAAACAGTCCCCAGCTGGGTGGCCATCTGCTCAGCTTAAGCTCTGGCAGGGTGTGGGTAGTTCTAACAGTTCAGAGAGGAAGGATTATGATACAAAGAAGACAGGCAGTTAGTCATTAATGACTCCCTAGGGCACCACTATTTACTGTTGCTTGTCCTTAGAAAAGAAATCAAGAACACAGGTATATAATGAGGTCAGACCCATTATTTCAAGAACAAGTCAACAAAAGCAGTAAGGCGTTCAATGTAAAGATTCTGGCATTATTCTGTTCAGCAGTGCAAATTCTACTATCTAAGAAACTCATTAGTAAGTTTTAAGAACGTCTTTGCTTCATTCCCCAAGAAAGGGGTAAAAAAAAAAATAGAGAAAATAAATCACATATGCATCTTAAATGATATGTTTGTGCAGGCAAATTGATTTAGCTGAGCAATAGAGCCCACTTTAATGAGCCGTAACTGTAATTTAAATGAACTGTTCTGTCCAGTACTCTAACTTACTTTATAGACCCAGACTATTACTTGCAATAACTGAGGTTACCCATTACCTTGCTCTGCAGTCAGTAGGGAGGGCAGCTGCATAAAACTGATAATTTAGCACTTCCTTAGCTATTCAAACAAAATTGCTGAATCACCAAATTGAGGATGGTAATTGCCTGGGGTACTGGGTCAACTGTTTCAATTCTCCCTGTTTGCCAGAAGGCGGTACATTTAAAGCTCAGGGTACACGCTACTGAGTGTTATGAAGCTCTCCTCGACATAGCGCATCATCTTTCAGTCACTTGTGAGAAGTCACATCACTCCTGTTGTGTTTCTTCAAATACACAATGATGTTGATAACATCACATTCTTATTGAACTTCCTCTTTCTCCCCTAGTATATTCATTCTTAAATGAATAGAAGTAATTAGTTAACTCCTTTCTCCACCCATAGGGGTAAAAATCATTATAAAACAAATAGATGGCATTAGAGCAGGGTCTAGAAGTTCAAGCCATCCACAAGCTATCTTAGGAAAAATGAAAAACCTATCATCCTGGGAAAAGCTTGCAAAAAAAAAAAAAAAAGAAAGGAATCCTTGGGTTGAGAAAAATATTTTAAGGCTACAATGAAAGCAAATAGTTGGTAAACAGTTTGGAATATTTTGTAATAGAGTTAGTTAATGGAGGGATTAATCAGAATTAAGAGAAAGGTGTTAAAAAAAAAAAAGACAGAATACAATACCTACATCTGGATAGTTACTTTGAACCAAGCTGTACCAGCTTGTGGTGAAGAGATAGAAGAGGCACAGAAAAAATTTAACAATGTGGGGAAGGAATCAGTTCAATGTCATTTGAGTTTTATAGTCAAAGAGGCCTAAGAATGTGTATTTATTGAGCATTGTTAAATACCTACTATGTTCCAGGAACGGCTATCAGTATTTTATCACACTGAATATGATATAGTCCTTACACCCCAGTTCACAGAGTGGTTTATTTCTATATAGGCATTTCTGCTATAATGCAGTAAAACTAGGAGATACAATATTTTTATTTATGGGCTTCTTTTGGTTGTCTTATAACACAGCAGTTTGTTGGGGAATACTAATAATTTTTCATAACAATGGGAAATAGAGACAATAAAAGTGTCCAAGATGAACTAGACCTGTGATAGAGCTGAAGAGGACAGGAAAGAGAGGTTAGTTATCTTGACTAGTAGCTACATATGATCAAACACCTGAGTTTTTATTATGCCAGCTGGCTTTAGGGATATGCATCTATAGTTCTATATTTATATCTAAAATCCAACCTTTCATAATGGAATGCCTTCAGAAAAACAAAACAACATAAAACTTTGCTTCTGTGTTTGAAATTCTAAACTCAGAGCCCTTATTCATCTAATACTCAAAACTTTCAGAGGTAGGTTCCATCAGAATTCACAATAGCAGACAAGGAAATTATGTCACAGGAAGATTAAGTGACTTGCCTCAGGTCATCCTAAGTAATTAGCTGAATTATATTCCAGGAAATTCTTTTATAGGGATATTCATGTAAAAAATATATAATCATCAAAGCTTAATAAAAACAATTTTCAATGCTTCCTTGGTTTCTCACAAACAGATTAAGAATCTTTTATTCTTGTGGTTTTAAGGTTTGTTTAATGAAATAGTGTAGCTAGAAGAAAAAATGAAACTCTCCAAGTGAAAAATTACTCAGGAAACAAACCAAATCTATCTTTTAAAGTAAAGCATAATTCTTTCCTGAAAAGATTGTTTCCTCTTATAAGAAATTTCTTTCTTTTAAAATTAGAGTGAAGACAAATCATTTCACACAACCAATAGTGTACTTTATGGACTGGATTTTTTTATAAATAAATATTTTTAAAAAGGGATCATCTTTTCCCTTTTGTGTCTCACTGTTTGCCTCTTCTGATCATCCATTGTATTCACTTTTTATTTCTGCCATAAAAAGTTACCACATATTTGGCAGCTTAAAACAACAACCATTTATCATCTCACAACTCTGTGGTATAACATAGCTCACCTAGATCTTCTGTTTAGTTTACAAGGCCAAAATAAAAGTGTCGGCAAGGCTTCTTTTCTGGAAGCTCTGGAGATGTATCTACTTCCAAATTTATTCAGATTGTTCACTGAATTCAGTTCTTTGTGGTTATATGACTGAAGTCCTTAGTTCCTTTTCATGCATTCTATGTGGTCCCCTCTCCCCCAGGTGAAATGAGCCCCTCTCACACTTAGAATTTCTCCAACTTTTTCTGCCACCTCTCTCTGACTCCAGCCAAAGCAAGTTCCCTGTTTTAAGAGCTCATGTAATTAAATTGTACCCACCCTGATAAACCAGGATAATCTTCCCTTTTTATAGCCATTACCTAAATTATATACGCAAAGTAACGTAATTTAGTATTTACAGGTTTCAGACATTGGAGGACCTCTTGGGCAAGAGGTAACATTAAGTGATAATGCATTTTCACCGAATATCAAAGGAGATATGGAATTTTGAAGTTTTTTACCTTTTTGTTTCTGGATTTCTTTTTAAATTTAGGAACTTTTCCTTACTATACTTTTTAGGCAATTTTTTTTTGGTGGGAAGGGAGATTATTTAATTTTTAATTAAAAAATGAAAGAATGCTCATAAAAGAGTGACAAAACATTACCAAAAAGTAAGGTGGGGGGTGCACGGGTGGTTCAGTGGTAGAATACTCACCTTTTACGCAGGAGACCTGGGTTTGATTCCTGGACCATGCACTAAAAAAAAAGAAAAAGAAAGAAAAGAAAAAGGTAAGGTGGCATATTTTAAAATAATCTGTTCAAATTCAACATTATCACTACATTTATACCTTGTACTCCTAATTTATTACTTTAAACAATTTTTTTACACATTACACAAACTGATTAAGGCAAACATTTCTGGAGAGGAGCAGATAAATTTAAAATATCCCTTGTCCTTTCATCTTTCAAGGTGAAACCAGAAGATTGTCTAGGCTGTCAATATGGAAAGTATTTCTTGAGAAAGCCACTCAATATAGTAAAATAGAAAACATCACAACAAATTTTTTAGATGGTGTCTTTCTTTGAATGTAGAAGACATCTGGTTGGTTCCTCTTGTTTTGTTTTGGAGGTTTTTTTTGTTTATTTATTTGTTTACCTTTCTCTGTCTATACATAACTATGCCCTTAGTTTTATCATCTAAAGCCTATTCTATTTAGTCAAGAAAGAAAACATAAATCCACCTCTGTTTTCTCAGACAGTGAGAACAATAAGGTCACTATTTTAATAATGAATTCATCCTGTTTCCTTTAACTTAAAAATATATTCCAAAAAAATTCCAAATTCAATAGCTTTTTAGTGCCCTTGATCCAAATCCCTAGCTCAAGCCATCCACATTTCCCATGGAAACTGCTTCAATAGCCTTCTAATTATTCTACCTGCTTTACCTCTTATTCCCCTAAAGCTGATCCCCACGGACTAGCTAGAAAGAGCTCTCTAAAATGTAAATCAGATCATGGCACCTCTTTGTTTAAAATTTGCCAATGACAAGGGGGTGTGAGGGTAGTTCAATGGTAGAATTCTTGCCTGCCATGTGGGTGATGTGGGTTCGATTCTCGGCCCATGCACTTCCCCCAAAAAACAAAACAAAACAAGCAAAACAAAGAAACAACAACAATAAACAAATAAACATTCAACAAATGGTGCTGGAATAACAGGACGCTCAGTTGGAAAAATAACAAAATGTGACCCCGCCATACAGCATACCAAAAAAAAAAAAAAGTCTGTCAATGACTTCCCACTGCAATTATTAACAAGTTCCAAATTCCTTACCGTGACCTCCAAGGTTTTTCACAATATACTTCTGTCTACCTGTCACCACTGACCTTTCATGATGTCCTCCACCTTCCAAACATTCTATTCCAGGTATGTAGGCTTCACTCTATCTCTTGAAGATAACAAGCTCAATAGAGTCTCACTTGGCATTCACTGTTCCTTCTCCTTATCATTCTCAGTTCATTATTTGACAAACCTCACCACCCTAATCTCTTTTTAATTCTTTACCCAACTCTATATTCTTCATAATCTATTTACTATGTTCTATATCATTTTACATATTTATTGTCTTTTCCCAATACCCCACATCCTCACATCTGCTAACATGTAAACTCCTTTAAAAAGTTATCCTCTCTCTCTTTGCTTGCCAATTTATTCAACACTTGTAACAATGCCTGATTCACAACAAATATTTGTGGACCAAAGGACTTTTATATCTTTAAGATAACTCTTATTTCTAGTTTAAGTTTCGTAATGATAATAGCTAATGGATTGAATGCTTACTAGGTGCCAAGACTAGGCTAAACAGTTTACATGTATTACCTTATTTAAACCTAAAGATGCCCTAAAACAAATATAGATAGTATTTCCATTTGAAAGATGAAGAAACTGGGGTTTAGGAAGGTTGAGGAATGTGTCCAAGGTCACAGAACTACTAAGTAACAGAGATTGGACTGCATCTCAATTCTGAGAACTATACTCTTTTCCATCTCTGTCTAGTGAGTTACCCAAAATTTCTAACTAAGATTAGCAGTACAACTTCAAATTTCTAATTACATGTAATAACCTAGTTTGGAATAAGCATGTATAATAGTCAGGGTTTTCCAGGATTCTCGTAATATGAATATAAATATTATAGATTTAGTATAGGAATTATAAGAATTGGCTCGTAGGACCTTGGGGATTGGTAAATTTGTAATCTCTAGGGGAGGTCGCAATTTGGGAACTGCAACAAAAGTTTCAATGAATTCCTCAGAAAAAGCTGATTGACTGAAGTAGAGATGAAAATCTTTCTGACTGCTAAAATCATCACTTCAACAGGCCTTCAACTGATTAGATGAGATTTCTCTCATTGCTAAAGGCAATCTCCTTTGTTGACTTTAGGTGTTATCACTCACAGATGCAATCACCTGACTAAAGATTTAAATTACCAAATATCCTCAAGGTAACAGTCAGGGCAAT
Source organism: Myrmecophaga tridactyla (assembly GCA_004026745.1). NCBI lineage: Eukaryota > Metazoa > Chordata > Mammalia > Pilosa > Myrmecophagidae > Myrmecophaga > Myrmecophaga tridactyla. The sequence continues at coordinate 27,701 of PVIY010002423.1, forward strand.
GCTTGTTTGACCAAACAACTGGATGCCATAATGTAGTCAAGTTTACACATGAATTTAACCAACACAGCATGATTCCATGTTTTTGTCTATGAAGAGATAAGTAAAAATCATTTGCTAATATTTAGTATTTCAAGCAAAAAAATTAAAATCCTTAGCAAAATATATTGGTGCTTTCTATTCCACAAATCCCTCACGGTTTCTGATTTACTTTAAGTAATACAGTTGACTTGCAGTATAAAATTAAAACTCACCTAGAAGTTGCATTCAACCTTTTAGTTCTCCAATTTTTCCCATTTCCAACAGATGTACATCCACTTGTTTGGAAAGTCTTTTGTCAATAGCTCTTGGAAACTACAAGATTTGCAACTTGGCATGTACTTCAGTGACTGACATCACTACATTTAATGTCTCATGATGGCAGCACTTAGGCTGGATGCTTCCAATTGTTATTCTAGACAATACAGAATCAGAAGCCTCAGATGAATCCCTTTGCTGAATAAAAGGGCAGCATTCCAAATATCTCTAAACCATTTCTGTAGGTAATCTGTTCCATACAAGAAATTATTCAGCAAGGGAAGAATTCTTTCATTTTTGCTGAGTTTGACCCATGTCATTTCAAGCTTGTGACATCTCCTCATTGCTCCCCTTTTCCTTAGCAGTGATGTCAAAACTATGTATGTGGCTTGGGTCCTGAAATAGTTGTGTTACCCTGGCCTGCTATAGAAAAGCACTTATTAAAGATTTTCTCTTTATCCAAAATATGCAACCTTCTAAGCATAAAGAAAAGTAGAATTTAAAAAGGATGTACATTCTTTTGTGCAACCAGAACCTAAAGAATGAATAAATAAAAGCAAAAATACCTATTTATATGCTTGTCTTTTGACCAAGTTATAAGAAAATACTTGTAGAGGTGATAGCAGAGGGCAATGTGAAAGGAAAAACAATTAAACTTAATAAAATAGGAGAGCAAGTAACTGCTTAATAGGACACCACAAGGAAGTATACAAAACTATGAAAATAAATTCAAAACATCCAGGTTTTTTACCAAGAAAATGGGATTTTAATTTTTAAATATTAAAAACCAGATTGATTGCATATTCGTTCAATGAAATCTATCAGTATTTATCTAAAAGTATCTATATTCATTAATATTATTCTGAATGCAAACGAAGTTCTTAGATTGAGGCAGAGTTTTATTATTGACTTACAGCAATAATAGCATCAGTTCACAATACTCCAATTCTTCCCCCTTCTGATGCAATTCAACATGAACAAGATGGATCCTAAATGTGTATAAAAGGAAATTTCTTGTATCATAAGAGACTAACCCTGAAATTATGGATCTAAACATTGATATACATGTTTTCTCTATCCCTTCTTTAGATAAGAAGAAGAACCTTTTCTACTTTGTGGTTGACAATATTTTGTCAACAGGAGACTGGCCCTAGAAGAAATAATAAAGGGAATTCTGTCAGCTGTCTCAAGTCAGTGTAACTTGTTCACGTGTTTCTAGGAATTTGTCCATTTCATCTAAGTTGTCTAGTTTGTTGACATATAGTTGTTTATGGTATCCTCTTCTAATTTTTTATTTCTTCTGGGTTCATTTTAAAGAGAATAAGTGCTGGAGACATGTGACACACCCAATTGTGGGTGTGACCTTTTGATTTGATGGAGATGTGATGCCACCCATTCCAGGTGGTTTTTGATTAATTTACTGGAATCCTTTAAAAGAGGAAACATTTTGAAGAAATGACAGAGCCTAGAGAAACAGCAGAGCCAACACAGAGCCTGTATAGTCTTTGGAGATGCATAAAGAAAATTCCCCCAGGGAAGCCATTGGTGAAGTCTGGAGAGAAAGTAGTAGACGTCACCATGTGCCTTTCCAGTTGAGAGAGAACCCTTGACCATCATCGGTCTAGGTATCTTTCCCTGGATGCCTTAATTTGGGCATTTTCATGGCCATAGAACTGTAAACTTGCAACTTAAAGATTCCCCTTTATAAAAGCCGTTCCAGCTCTTGTATATCACATTCTGGCAGCTTGCAAATTAACACAATATGTTACCACAATAAAAAAAAATTGACAGTGAGGCAACATGCATTTATTAAATAAATTAGAGTTATTTATCAAAATTACATTAGCAGTCAATCTACAAACTTAAAAATCTACAAAATCACAAAATTAGACCCAATGTCCCAATTTGTGTCTCATCTCTGACAAAGCGGACTCAACTTAAGGAACTGAGTGCATTGTCTTTACTGCATCATATTTGATTAGGCCAATGCTTTACAGCCAACTTTCTACCTAAGTCTTCTCTTTCTACCATCATCAATGGAACATTTCAAATGGGCTTCCACTTTTTAATCATTTGAACGAATGTTGGTAAAGAGCAATGCTTTACAGAATTCCAAGTAACACTAAAACCTTCCCCTTCTCTTCATGGCTCTTTCTGCTTATTATATATATGAAGATACAATAAGCATGGGATAATTATAGGTTGTGCATGTGATGTCAGAGGACTGTTATTGTGACATTTTGAAAATGGTGTTTTCGAAGCATTTTCCTATAAAGTCAGTGCAAGTTAAATTTAGAACTCCAACTTAGTACCACATAAATTATGGAGTTGGTCAGTCATGGAGATCAAATTGCATTTAGAGATCTCACTGGCATTATAAGAAGTGGCACTGCAAAGGGCATTCTCACACTGCATAACAGGTGTCCCAGATTCTTAACGTGGTTGTTTTCTGAACTGAACCAAAATCACGAGTTTTAAAACAAGCTCTCAGAATCCTGAGAGAATCACTGCAGTTGGTAAATAAGTGTCCAGTTTTTTACCAGAGAGCAATCATGGTTCAAAAGACTCTGAGTTATTAAGGAAGAATTATATTTTCTGTTATCTAATTTGAGTTCTAAACTCATGCCTGCATTTGGTTTTAATTTTTCTTCCCTTTCATGTACTAAATCTTCTATTGTCCACATCGGCTGTGAAATGAAACAGCTTAATGGTTTGGCACTTTCTTTCATTTCCTTCTAAGACATAAATACTTTCAACCAGAAATCATATCCATTTTGGAAATAATATGCCTCTTAACAGTTTTGTTTATAATTTATTCTATCTAGTTCATATCTAGATAAAAAATAAAAATATTGTTATTTTTAAGAAAATTAAGAGGTTATTCAATTACTGCTGGAGATCCTGACATCAGCCCTTAACTTACAGTTTTGAGGTCAGTTTTTCCTGATTGAAACAAATTACAACATAATTGCAGTGCAACCTTTATCCACACCTCAAAGAGCCAGGGGAAAAAAAAATCAACTTTGAATGAGGAGCCAAGTAGAGTCATGATGTTACAGTCCTCACTTTGTCTCAAGGAAAGACCAATTTTGTACCATATTCTGTTCTCATTATATCACTTTGTCAAAAGAAAATGCACGAAAATAGAAAATTAGAATGTATCCAAAGGTGTTAAAAATCTGTAACTCTTTATCACAAAAGTGAAATCCGTGCAACTATTTTAAGGATAAGAGAGCAGAGAGGAGCAAGTGTTAGAAAAGAAATAGCTGATCTCAAACCAATTCTTGAAATATCTCCTATGTGTGTCTGAAATGCTTTTTGTTTTGTTTTGTTTTGGTTTTTTTGCCTATAGAGAAGGCATCACACCAAAAATGATTATTCAAAGAAGAGAATGTAGACATTTCTATTTACAGAAATTTATAAAGCTTCTCAATGACTAAGACAAAAGTCAGTTAATTATCTATCCTCATAATCTACCTTTAGAGTAAAGACAATGTTTGCATGCAAAGCATCAACCATTAACAACCCCAAAAGCAAACAGGGCAAATACCATCCTTCTAATGGAGTGAAAATACTACTAACTGGGAATTGGAAGGAGCAGTAAGAGTTGAAGAGATGGCTCAGATTCCCCAATATCTAATCTCAGGAAAGCAAGTGCATGTATATTCTGTTTCCTTCCTTACATATTTCCTTAGTCTCAGAAGATGATCAATTCAGACAGAAGAAGAGCCTTTTGTGTTCCAAGATTAATTTTATATATTATAATGTACATGTGCCATTAACACAGTAACATTAATTATTTTGGTCCATTTCACAGATCCTTTGGACTATCATTGAAATATTTTATTATCTAACTATTCCTTCCTTCTGCCTCCTTGTTTTTTTTTTAATTATTAATATTACTGCCAGAATACAGCTGAGTTTTCCTTTTTTAAAAATATCTTTCAAATCCTGGGAAAGAAAAAAAAGAGAAACATTATCTCTTATGAGACGATGGCTGTGGAAGTTAACAAACCTACTTAAAGAGACAGATATTTTCTACTCTCAAACTTAGCAAGGTATAAAAAATAATGTCCAGGTCTTTGTTATGTTTAAACTATTTCTATACTTAAAGACAGATATCAATCTAAAATATTTCCATCTAGAACTTACAGGTCTGATTGCCCTACCTCCTACTCAATGCACTAATCTCTGACCAATTTCCCTATCTGGAGGTTCACAAAAACATTCTCAAGATGGAAGAAAATTGCCATAATGGAGTAAGAGCATACTATTGTATCCAAATATTCACAACCTCTCTTGCTTTTGGATAAACTTTCCCTACCTGTGGTAGGCTGGGCCACTTAAATTGCTTCAACCAGTAAAACATGAAAAATAATATACACCACATACTCTTGAACAAAAAAGGTTTAAATATGACTTCATGGTTCAGTTCAGCCTCCTTAGCCTTTGCCCCCTGCCATGAGATCAGCAAAACCCACATAAGACTTTTCCTTCAGCATGGGTTCTTTAATAAGAATATGTGTGGAGCTGTTCTAGTTTGCTAGCCATCGGAAAGCAATATACCAGAAACAGAATGGCTTTTAAAAGGGGGGAATTTATTTAGTTAACGTATAGTTCTTCAGAGGAAAGGCAGCTAACTTTCGACTGAAGTTCTTTCTTATGTGGGAAGGCACAAAGCAATCTCTGCTGGCCTTCTCTCCAGGCCTCTGGGTTCCAACAACTTTCCCCCAGGGTGATTCCTTTCTGCATCTCCAAAGGACAGGGCTGAGCCACGAGTGCTGAGATGAGGTATGCTGAGCTGCTTGGGCTGTGCTACGTTGAGCTCTCTCATTTAAGCACCAGCCAATTAAATCAAACATCATTCATTGCAGCAGGCATGCCTCCTAGCCAACTGGAGATGTAATCAGCAACAAATGAGGTTCACATGCCATTGGCTCATGTCCACAGCAATAGAACTAGGCACCTTCACCTGGCCAAGTTGACACCTGAATCTAACTACCACAGGAGCTGATTGAAGTCCTTGTATAAGGAGAGCAAGAATTGAAATTTCTCGTAACCACAATAGCAACCATAGAATTGGTACCTAAAATTAGAATTTTGCTATTAAAAAAAAAGTGGTGCTGGGCTGCAGAATGTAATCAAATAATGTCATCCTTTATTATTCACTGCTAATTTTTAAGTAAGACTCTTGCCTTGATGATTTAGAGAATAGAACATGCACCTAACGAGTGTGTGGCTTTGGGCAAAGAGGTTTAGAACAGAATGTTCCTAGCATGGATTTGTTTGCTTTGTTTGATAAGCTCAGAAAAGAATCACTCTGTTTGCAAACAGGCATAAAAGGGAAAATAATAAGCATAGACATTCTGACATTAGAAAGGTTTGAAAATGGAAGTGTTTCTCATCTACCATCAGAGAAAAGCATTTTTTAAAAATAGAAATGCATTGGACTATTAAGGCTGTTTAAGAGCCAACTTAAGTAGGACTCAGACTCAAAGAAAAGGTGTTTTGTCAAAACTTCTGATTGAATTAAGGTGACACCTAGTGACACATTTCCATTGAATGAAACAGTTCAGGGAAAAGAGACTAAAAGACTGGTTCCACAGAAGTCAAAAGTTAGAAATTGGATAAGTTCAAAGTACATTTGATTATGTCTTGACAATCAGTCAATCCTCAAAAAAAAAAAAATATATATATATATATGACTAATGTCACAGAGCCATATGGAATCAAAGAGATTCTTTTTTTAATTTTTTAAAGATTTGCATTGTCATATGTTCCATCAGCCTGGAAGAAAAAGATTGCTAGAGCTGCAAAGTGATCTCTAGGCACTGAGTCTTCTAACACAAGAAGCAGGCTAGGAAAGTTGCTCATTTCCTCCAGAAGGGTATATTTCCCAAGAACCACATCAATAGAAATAAAATGGAAAAAGAGTAGTTTTCAGAATAGATCCAGGAGCTATAGAAAACAAACTAGAGTTATTCCCAGGGAAAAGAATGTGGCTTAATCAAACAGCAGCTCCTACTGTCAGGGTAAGAAGTCCTTGCATTATTACCCCTTTCTGAATGGAAGGGTTTACTGCAACTTTTTTCTGTGAGTATTGTACAATTATACATTGGTTGTGTGGAGCAAATATCTTGTCTTCTTAGGAGACTTGGCAACCACATCCACGTTTGAGGTTGACTACAAGATCCCAGAGTTTTAGGTTGTTTCCATATGGAGAAGGAAGTGAACATGCATAAATAAGAGGGTAGGCAATAGCACTCTTTCTGTCCCTAGATTCCATTTTCAGGCTTGGCCTTTAGAAGTGAGATTTAGCATATGACCACCCAAGCTGTTTAAATGCAATAGTTTGGCTCATCTTCTTGAGTTTCTGTCTCTGCCCTGAGACTAGCCTCCCCATATAGGAATTCAGCCTGGGTTCAGAAATGAGAAGATACCCATAATGAGCTGTATTTGGCCCACAGTTCTCATGTACCATGAGCAAAAATTAAAATTTATTGTTATAATCCCCTGTGATTCTGCAATTGTAACTGCAAGAGCTAATGAATGAATTCTGTTAGCAACAGTTAAGAATGTTTATTTAACAACAAAGTTGTTAATTTAAAATATGTAAATTTTATTTTTTCAGTAATTATAATAAGCCATTTGACTAATAGATAAAACTAAATACCTAAGAAGGTTGAGGAAAATTTATTCATAATTTTTAGACAGATATAGGGAAACTAATCATAAAAACTCTATCAATGCTTGAAGATTATTGCAAGTTCCATTGCTACCATGAAACTTTTGGCCAAGTACAAATTCAATTTTGTTTTGTTTATTACATCTTTTTTTAAATTTTATTATTTTTTTTTGCATGGGCAGGCACCCGGAATCAAACCCAGGTCTCCAGCATGGCAGGAGAGAAGTCTGCCTGCTGAGCCACCGTGGCCCGCCCACATCATTTTATTTTATAACATGCTGATTTTAAAGTAGGTCTACTTAAAGGATCAGTACTACATGTACGAGAAATGGTTCAAATTGCATCTTCTGAATATTTTTTCAGTTGTCAATATTTTCAGATTTTTCCATGTGATGTTAATACTTAAGTCAGTTAAGGAGAAATTATAGAAAAAAATCATGCATGAGCGAGAAGAACTAGTTTCAAAAATACAACTTTCCTTGGACATCACATTTCTTTATTTAATCCCCTATTTGCTTGCTGCAGGTAGTAACCCATCTAAGATGAGACAAATACCCACCTGAGAGGATGTGCTCCATAGTGCAGAGGGTTTCCTTTAATAATCTGCCTATTATTTAAGACAGTAAATTATTAATATTTCCCCAAAAGGAACTAATACTTATTGTGGTTATTTACTTTGAGTTTTGGTTTTCCTGTGTGCATACAACTTTAAATATCATATCATACTTTTGTGGCATCAAGAATCCCTTTAAATGTTTTATCTATTGTATACATTTTTGCATATACACCTAATTATATTTAATTAATAGTAATTTACTTCACTGTTTTTGCTTTCCTTTTCTGATATGGGTATCTAATTTATATCATAAATGAAGAAAAATAGCATATCTTGAAATCTATGTAATATAATTAATGAAAAATAACATGTTATTGTTAAAATTCCATATGTGTGATCATTTTAAACTCACATCTAAAATCAAGTGAACTTTATGCATATAGATTATCTTGGATTCCTGCAGAATCAGATGTTAAATAGTTTATTCATATCATAAAAGATGCAAAAAACTTTGTCAGCTCTAGTCACCATGTATGAAGTATTAAGGCAGAGCAAAAACTTTCCTATCCCCATATGTGATACTTGCCCATTGACATCTTAGGAGCATATAAAAGGCATAATCGGTGAAATTTTCCTTTATATTTTATTACATTAAAATTCAGTTTTTCCCATACCAAAAATGTACTTAATTACTAAGTTTTAACAAAGTACGTGTTTAGAAATTTGGTGTATTTCATCTTAAAAAAAAAGAAAAAGCAGTTACATCACACATCCTTGGACCTTAGTTAACTTGTAATTCTGTCCTAAAAATTCTTCAATGACTCATTTAAAGCTTTTCTGCTCAGATTCCACTTCAACATCTAATTAGAGAAGCCCTAACTATAGGTCATTCCTCCAGCAACAATAAAAACAGCTTTCAGCCATCTGAGTTAGCAAAGTCCCTTAGTAAACCAAATTTTCTAAGCAACCAAACAATTTATGTTGATTCTATGGTCAGTAATGAGTTTCCATTTGTATCAAAAACCATAAATGTACACGATGAAAAATATCTCTTGAAGCATGCAGTTTTTTCAGTGAGAATATAGCTGGTCTTGACCTCATAGACAGTACATAGAAAAAAGTTCTCAAGTTTAGAATCTGATTAGGCCAGAGAAGTCTCAAAAGAAATGAGAAGGTGCAGACAAACGACTGACCCTGGGACCAGCTCCTGGCCTTTCATTTTTGCTTGCTTTCTTTGCCTGTAGCCAAACAAAACAAACTTTCATAACCAAGTGAATTGAGAATTCAAGTCAAATAGAACAGCGTTTCTTTGTCATCAGTGTCCAAACTGGTTTATGTCTCTGACTCACTTGGTCCCAGGGTTTTCCTGACTAAAATGTCTACCCTCTCTGAATTCAACAATGATTAAACTTTAGTCTTTGTCCTACAAGAGTTGTGTTCTTGCATGGCATGTCCTAAGTTTCCTGATTCTCAGCTCTTTAGTTGACCTTCACAACTATAAAACTGCTGAACCTAGTACTTTGAACTGGCTCCCTGTTATGGTTTTCAACTTAGCCTAAGACAGCCTTATTTTGATTAACCTTCCAATCCCTGACTCAAGCCCTCACACTCTTGGCTGCAGTTCCTTCAACTGTCTAGGAAAACGAGGCACCAAAAGAAGGCACCATCAGAGTATTGCCTTCCAGGAAGCTCTCTTCTGTCCTATCAGTCTTACCTTTCCTGTTATAAATAAACATATGCATGATTCAACTTGGTATGACAATTATCCTGTTATTTTAAAAACAATATTATTTGGAGATATTTAATAATCTTGGGAAAGTAAAACTTTAAATTGATGAGTTAAGACCTATAGCTTCAAGTAGGCCATGACTTTAATTGCTGTATCTTTTCTTTGTTTCTAACTCAAGTTGTGTTTAGGCTGTTTGGTGTGCTAGTGCTCACTATGATCTCAAGTTCCATGGCAAAAGAAAATTAAGGTCATTCCACCAGAAATTTTAAAAAGGAAATTTTATACATCACTATGTATGGTGACAATTAACTTTTAGCAGTAGCTAAAGTAACCAGTGCGTCAAAAGTAATAGTGTCCCTGAAGCACTTGTGGGCCAAGTTAACACTTCTCTGCATATGCTATAGGGTTTTTGTGTTTTGTTCTACTTCTCAATTTCATGCTGACTACCTAATATTGGGCAGTTACATTACAAACACTCATAACTGGTTGTATAAAAAGGTAGGCAAGAAAAGCTGGGAGAAATCTATTTTACCGATTTAAAAACATTAATATAAATGCTCATAAGCACTCATCCTACAGATGAAGAATATCGTGGATATTTTTTATATAAATAGAAGTTCTATTTCTGATTCATATATACTGTCTGAAACTACAGCCTCCACCATTATAGTGACCTTTCTTTTTCATGTGGCACAACAATATCAGAAATGCCAAAAATATTCATGAATATAATTTTATCTTGCATAATAAATCTAAAATTTTCAGTCAATTCCATTTAATCAATCACTGTATGCTACTGTTGCTAAAAATTTTTATTTTTATTTTATTTTAGCAAATATCAATTAAAAACCTCAGGAGTTGAGACTTAGGAGAGGTGCGTATTCAGGAATAGAGCTAGGTCGTAGTTTAAAACAATTCATCTTTTTCTGGTATGATTTCGGTACTACTAAAGTATTTTGCAAGCTAAAATAAATGTCAATTTTAAGAAAAGAATTACTATAGGGATTTCTCCAATTCTAAATCTCTTAAATAGAAATTCCCATTATGAAGGAATAAAAACAGTATTTCGAGGTAATACTTGTGAAAAACTATTCATTAAAAATATCTTAAATTTCATAGTCATTGTCACATTTTATTTATTTTTGCTTCTATTATTCCTTCTATTATTACCTTTAGAAATTTTGTCTCAAAAAAGGAGGAGGAACTATCATGACGATTAAGTGGTTTGATCTCATACTTAAAGCATTTTAATATTTAAAGAACACAAGTTAAAGAAATCTTATTTTTTAGTCAATTATATTTCCCTACTTTCTTACTAGTAAAAATGAACAAAGTTGTACCACCAAGCAACATCAAACATTAAAACCAATGATCACATTTAGTAAATCTACTCCACTTCTCAGTGAAGGTCAAAAGCTTGCCTCTGAAATACACAATTTGTATTGTAATATGTGTTGTAGCATTATTTTCTATTCAAGAAAAATGTAATTTTGAGTGAGAACAACTCACTCCAAAGTCATATATCAAAACTGTGTGCCTTAATGTGCATAGATATTTAACACTGAGAGACAAAGACTCTTTGGCAACATCGATATGCAAAATCCAACCTGTAGGTATTAAGTATATTGGGATCACCATTTAGGAAAAAATATTAGTGTAAATTCAAAGGAATTCATGACACACATGGGTGTCTCTCTCCAATGGGAATTAAGTTCATCTTGTTAAAGACAGAGATTAATCTCTTATGTAGACCTTTCTAGATCTCCCATCTCCAAACATTATACCTATAAGAGCTCATCAAATGCTTGTTGAATTGACTTGAATTGACTTCTCAACTGTGAAAGACTGTGTTGACTCACCTCTGTCCCTTGCTGGTTGTCAAGAGTCGGTCTTAACTTTGTTTTGTTCTTCCTTGTCGTTGTTGCTGATTATTATTATTATTATTATTATTATTATTATTATTATTATTTTAGAATACTTTGGGCTTGGATTTAAGTCAGAAAGTAATAAAATCAGAGAAAATGTGAAAAGAATTTCTTAAAGCTTGTTTGTCAACATGGTAGAGTCAGTAAATTTTAGAGCTAGAAGGTCTGTGGCTCTCCTCTAGTCCAATGTCTTCATTCACAAATAATTAAACTGAAATTCACAGACACTGTGACTTACTTAAAGGCACACAACTAATTAAAATTAAGACTAGATTCTAGGTTCCTGACACCTAATTCAGAAAACTTTCTGTTATGTACTTACTATTTCCCACATAATAGGTTTTTTTTGGGGGGGGGAAGGGCAGGTTACTATACAGCAGTTTCTAAAATGTAGAAAGCCTTTATTTTCCATTCTATTTGCCACATTCACCCATAAAAACATGTGTGGTAGTTAGGTTCAGGTATCAACTTTGCTAGGTGAAGGTGCCTAGTTCTATTGCTGTGGACATGAGCCAATGGCATGTGAACCTCATCTGTTGCTGATTACAGCTGCAGTTGGCTAGGAGGCATGTCTGCTGCAATGAATGATGTTTGATTTAATTGGCTGGTGCTTCAATGAGAGAACTCAATGTAGCACAGCCAAAGCAGCTCAACATACCTCGTCTCACCACTCGCAGCTCAGCCTGGTCCTTTGGAGATGCAGAATGGAATCACCCCAGGAAAACCTGGAACCCAGAGGCCTGGAGAGAAAGCCAGCAGAGATTGCCCTGTGCCTTTCCATGTAAGAAAGAACCTCAGTTGAAAGTTAGCTGCCTTTAACTGAAGAGCTATAACTAAATAACCCCCCTTTTATTAAAAGCCAATCCGTCTCTGGTGTTGCATTCCGGCAGCTAGCAAACTAGAACAGCATGTTTCATTTTTTATTACCACCTAATAATCATTATACTACACATAATGAACTCTAAAAATTTGGCTTTTGAAACCTTCCATAATATGAAATCAACAGAAAATTGTATAGAATAATTTGATTGTTGTAAAATACATAAAATATTCTTCACGTGTATGAATCAAATTTGGGATTATAATATATAAATAAATGAGAGTTATTTTCTTCTTCAGGAGGAATATTGGAGAATTAGTAGTAAAGGGCACTTTAAATGAGAGCATTAGAAAACTGAAATGTATATGTGTAGTCATGTTATGGTCTTCAATTAAATTCAAAGTGTGCTAAACAGAAAATTACATTTAGTCTAAAAACATAGTCAATAGGCGCTGTTCAAAACAATTAAAATAGTTCCCTTGTCTTAGGCATGAACAAGTACATTTTTGCATCAATAGAGATACAATGCAAAAAAAAGATGAGCTCACAATCTGAGTGAATGTTTACTCATGTTTTGTGTTATAATACATAATTGACAACTAACTTGTTACATTAGTTGGATAATTAAAAAATAGTTTCTGGAAGCTTCTAAATGTTTTCTTTCTCTCATGCACTCAAACTGAGCATCCTATTTTGCTGGAGAAAGCAGAGAAAGAATAAGAGCCTCCCAAAGAGAAAGATAGAGTAGATACAGTGGTGCCAACTTCTTGATATTTTTTTCTTCAGTGAACTGCAAACAAAAAAGCTAATGGACAAGTCAATTTTCAGGAATTATATTGAATACTTTCCCCCCTCCAAGTCAATTTCTGTACGAGTAGATTAATTATGTCATACATATTCTGTTCTGGAATATATTTCATCCTAAATTTATAGCTTTTTCTTGCCACCTTACTAGCTTGTGTAAATTGAAACAATGATTTTGGAAGACTAGAAACTAAATACTGCATTATTATATCATACTTTCTTTACTTTTCTGACTCCAAGATCCATTACATATTCCCCCATCCTAACTGCTGCTTTGCTCTCTTAATCCTCAGAAAAATAACAGCAAATACCCACAAATGATTTGTTTTAATCTACTAGAAGAAAAAAGGAAGATTATGTAGTTGTTCACCAAATGGTTTAATTCTATTGGGAAGCCTTCTTTGTATGACGCATTTAGCAATCAATAAGATTCAGCAAAACACAAGGAAAGATGAAATGTCTAGATTAAGGCTTTCTCTAATTCAGACATTTCTCTCTTTACTCTTAGTTATAGTGTCCAAGAACTCATTGTCTTTCCCATATTTATTTTAAAACCTAACAAGAAATTCATATAAAGATAATAGTGTTTGTTTCAGTTTGCTAAAGTTGCAGAATGCAATATACCAGAAATGGGTTGGCTTTCACAATGAGTATTTATTAATTAACAATTTACAGTTCTTAGGCCATGAAAATGTCCAAATTAAGGCATCAACTGGATGATACCTAGACTGTGAAGACAGGCTGCTGGCATCTGGGACACCTCCATCACATAGGAAGGCACATGGCCGGTATCTGCTGATCTTTGCTTCCGGGTTCCCTTGCTTCCAGCTTCTGATTCCAGTGGCTTTTTCTCTGTCTGTGGGTCCTCTGCTAGCATCTCTGGGGCTATTCTCCCTCTGTGAGCTCTCTTTGGGTGTTTCTCTCTTTTATCCTCATAAATGACTCCAGTGAAGGATTCAGACCGATTTTTGAATGGGCAGGGTCACATCTCAATTGGAACAACCTAATCAAAAGGTCCCACCCACAATAAGTCTGCCCCCCACAGGAATGGGTTTTTAAAGTGTGGCTTTTTCTAGGGTACATAACAGCTTCAAATCAGTACAGTGTTTCATTACTATGACTATTTTATTTACCATAATATACCACTTGATAGCAAATTCTGGGTTGAATTCCCTTAGTAGTATCTAATTACCGCATCCTAATTTCACATTTACCCTTTATTTAACTATACCTGTCCACTTTACCATATGCTAATTTTAAAAGCATATGGTACAAAGCTAACTTTAATATCCATGTCTGCAATATAGAAATGTTTTAAGAAGTTAAAGAAATATTTTAAGAAGTTAAAGAAATGGCACATATCAAAGCACGTTTTGTAGCAAAAACTGAAAAAAAGAGGGAGAGTATTAAGGTTTTTTTAGAAAAATAGATTTTTTTTTTAACATTCAAGTAGACCTTGAGGAAAGATCAGAACATTTTGTTCAGGGTAGACATTTTGAGGCAATTCTCTAATGTTTGTGGAGGCAGAAAATCCTGTGAGCACTATTGAATTACGTGGCTGAGACCAGGGAGACGCCTCTGTTATTCACTTAGTCTTTCATCCACTCTCAGTTAAGTCTCAGTAGCAATAAAGTTCTATTTAAGAAACAAAAGTTGAAATTGAACAACTTATTATAAAGGTTTTAAAACTTAAAACTAACGTTTCAAATATCTTCAAGTTTCTAGGAGCATTACATAGCTCAGTCTCACAGTGTTAAACAGATTTGAAAGCTGACCCCAAATTCATTTTACAAATAGAAAGATTATATATAAGTGCCTGGGCTTTCAGTTCAAATAAGTCTCCAAATCTGAAGAACAGATATGGATTTTCCAAGAATTCCTTTAATAAAAGCATTCATACTTTTCTATTTGTAAAAGTAGGGTCATTTGTACTGTTCTTTCTCTAAGATATTTTCCTCTTAGAATTTTTGTTCTTATCATTTCAACCATCACTTCTTTGCTATTGATTCTCAGTCCTGTCCACTGATCTGAGCCATCATTTCTACCTCTAAATAGCCTGTTCAGCCTCATTATTGCTTAAAAAACAACACACTTAAAATTATCATCTACTCCTTCTTCTAATGTCTCTAGCCAGAGAAGTCTCATAGACACTGTCTTAAAACCCAGACCTGAAACTTTAGGGACATCTATAAATCAATCCACTTCTCAATATCTAGTCAATAAACAATTTCTTCTGATTCCTCTTTCCAAAAGTCAATCAATCATTTCTTCCAATTCCCTATCTTAGGTAGGTTTCCCCAGAAGCAGAATCCAAGGCACAGATTCAGGCATATGTAATTTATGGTAGCAGTGCTCTCAGGAGAAAGTGAGGGAAGCTAATTTGAGAGGAAAGTGAAGGAAGGATGAGGTCTCAGCTGGGACCTAGCATTAGCCTGGTCCCATAGAAGGTTCCCACTTACAAGAGGGCTGCCTTCCTATCTCCACATCAATCAGTCATTAGTTACGGGGAAATGCACATAACCTCTGGACAAGGACACTCCCATTCTGACAAGAGATGTCTGCAGAGGAGGCTGCAGCTGTAAGTCATTAGCAGCACTCACAGCACCTGGAGGATGGGTGAGCCAGTCCTGATAGGGGTAGCTGGGTGAAGCACCATTATGTCCATTTCAAGCAAAATACAATTTTTGGTTCTAACCAAATATTTCGGTCAAATATATTTCATTCAAAACTTTGCCATTTATTAGTATTTAATAAATTATGAAATTTAGTTAAATCCAGAAAAGTAAGATTAAAGATGGTTTTGGAGGCCATTTTGCCTAATATTCTCCCATAAAAGTCACAAAATTCATTTCAGCCAATATTTATAGAATCTAATTTCACTGTCACATGAATAGGAATGTCAAATACAACCGTGAATACCTTTATAATGATGTTTAAGAGGCTACAATTTATGGCAAAATACTCTCTGAATTTTTATTATGATCAGATCAAACTCTTATTTACAGGAGCTCAAACACATGCGTATTCATGCATACACACAATTTAAGCATACATACAGACAAACTGGGGTATAGAAACAAACCTTTTGGAACTTCGTGTATACCCAACAAAAGATTAGATGATACAATATGGAAAGGGAGGGAAATTAGTTCCCCGTAGGGTAAAGGCTGATCAATGGAAGATGGCAGCAAGAGAAATTCTTATTCCATTTTCACTCTAGCCAGCTATTTCAAGGGCAGTACCTCTTTGTAACTCTTCTATCAGAGTTCTGTGGGTCAAGTAAGTATTCCAGTTAAGTGGCCTGCTGGGTCTCTTTGATGCTTCATTGTCAAATGCAGTAATGCCTCTATTGCATTGCCCCTATATTTCTTTGCCTTACTTCCCTTTTCTCTTTGCCCTCACTACCTCAGGTTTCCCCTGTCCCCAAACCCCACCCCACCAAAATATGAGAGCTTTATCCTTGCCTCCTGCTCAGCTTTCTTTTTCTGCCATCCAAAGTGTTCATCCACAACCAGCATCAGGATAAAAATCAATGCATTTCTTCCATCACTGAGAAATTCTTACTATAAAAATTTTTACTGAAATAAATAGCATACTCAGTGTCATAGCTGATTTATATCCAGGTGCAATTTTTCTATTTCAACACTGTGAGACTGATAACAAACAGTCTTATCAACCAAGTCTGTGACAGTCCATGGATTATTAGTTGGGAAGCACTGTTCTAAAGGATGAACATTCTTTAGAACAGTTCTAAAGGATGCTGAGATACACATACGCACACATACACACGCATGCACACACAAAAAATAAACACAGCAAGATGAAAGAAAACCACATTTACCATACCTAGTTGAACTAACAGCAAGATAGCCTCCTTGAAAAACTTTCATACCTGTGTACTTTTCATTCAGAAACCAGAGAAGTTAAATAATTCTAATAACCAAAGGATTGTGATGTCCGATTTGTGACCTACTGCTAAGTATTCCATACACTTGTGCTGAGCTTTTCTGACTTATTTTTCTTATTGGTGTTTACCATGGGACCACAGGGATGACTTACTGAAGGGAGGTGCCCTATTGCTTTAGAACTGTGAGGTAGAGCGTTTTGACGTACAGTTCCATAGACATTCTTCTTTAGACACCAAGCTAAGAAGGCAGCACCCCCCATTAAAATGGTCATAAAAGTACTTATATAAAATATCACCAGTATCCTTAAAACAATGCAGTTAAATTGATTATGTATCAAATGAGGAAATGTCTCCTGTTATTATAATTACAACGGTGCCAGATTTTAAGATATCATCAATGATTGATGCATAATTATCTTCCTGAACCAATACCATTTTAACGTTTAATGCAAAAAAGTACAGTAGACAATCTAACAAGTAGTGATGGGTTTAACAGGCAAAGTAAACGTTACTTTTTTGAAGCTCTTTAATCAGATTTTCAAAAAAATTGTACATGCAGTTGTAGCCCCAAACTTCCCTCCACAGTTTAATTCTTCTCCCTTTTTCTCCTAAAGTAAACACTAACAAAAATCTCAGTTTGTGTTCTGCATAGGTTTTATACATATGTGTTAAATATATCTATAGTAACATATAATGTTATTTTGCAGATATTGTAAAACTCACATAAATTGTATCATATTGTCTATGCTTTTCTGCACCTGACTTTTTTATTAAATCTTAATATTTTAAAGATTCAAAGTGATATACATTGATCAAGTTTATTTATTTTAATTTCTAGATAACATCCATTAAATAAATATACTATGATTATGTATCCATATTCCCATTGATAGACATTGTTTTTTTTCCAATTTTTCTCTATTACAAGCAATGATATAATAAACATATTTGTTCATATTTTCTTTGTAAGAATTACCCAATAGGTATCTTACTCTATCCATCATTGTCTCCTCAATCTTATCTCTATCAGAAGGCTTGGATTTATAAAGCACATATTATTAAAACATGAATCAAGAAACACTACTTCTTTAAACCTCTCAAATCCTACAACATAGTAAAAAAATCTCAACTTTTACCCATGACCTAAAGGGCTTCTTATCTGTCTTTATCTCATACTTATCTTCCTACACTCATTTGTTCAGCCACATTGCTTTCCTTTTGCCCTTGCCCACCTCTACCCCTCCCTCAAGCACTCAACAAGTTCATTCTATCCTTAAGTATTTTGCTCTTGCTGGTCTGTTATCTGAAGGCTTGGCTCCCAAATATTTAGATAGGAGCACCTGAAATGTGAGTCACTGTTCTAGTTTGCTAACTGCTGGAATGTGATATACAGTGACAGGATGGCTTTTAAAAAGACGAATTTAATAAGTTGCTAATTTACAGCTCTAAGGCTGAGAAAAGGTCCCAGTGAAAACAAGTCTATAGAAATGTCCAATTTAAGGTATCCAGGGAAAGTGCCTTGGTTCAAGAAGGCTGATGAAGTTCAGGGTTTTTTCTCAAGTGGAAGGGCACATGGCCAACACAGTCAGGGTTCCTCTCTCATCTGGAAGGGCACATGGTGAACATGGCGTCATCTGCTAGCTTATTCTCCTGGCTTCCTGCTTCATGAAGCTCCCTGGGAGTCATTTTCCTTCTTCATCTGCAAAGGTCGCTGGCTGGTGGACTCTGCTTCTCATGGCTATGTTGTTCTGCTCTCTCTGAATCTCCCATTCTCCAAAATGTTTCTTCTTTTATAGGACTCCAGTAAACCAATCAAGACCCACCCAAATGGGTGGAGACATATCGTCACCTAATCCAGCTTAACAGCCACTCTTGACTAAATCGCATCATCCAGGGAGATGATCTGATTATATTTTCAAACATACAGTATTGAAAAAGGATTATTCTACCTTTATGAAATGGGATTTTGATTAAAACATGGTTTTTCTAGGGGGCATACATCCTTTCAAACCAACACAGTCACTATTTCAATGAAGTTTTTCTATATATCACAATATTGTCTCCTCTTTCCCACTTCAATTCATTTCTATCAAGCCCTCCTTTTTATTTGTTTCTTAGTTCTTAATCACTATCATAAAATGTATTGTTAATTTATTCATTTATCTATTCCTTGTATAACTCTAGGAGAATATAATTACTATGACAACAAGACTCTGGTCGTTCTTTTCCCCAGAAAAGGGGCTGTGCAATGAATGAATGACAGAAAATTAAAACATAATACAGATTCTGAATAGAAGCAGTATGGACATCAGTATGGAGAAAATGACTGAATTAATATAAATTCCAGACTGGGCAACTATGATGACAGTGATATAAACAATCCAATATTCTCTCTCCATACTGAGAACTAAAAACGTGACTGATATCAGCATAAAATAATCAGAACGTTTAAAGTACTTCTCTTTTGTAAATCAAGGAATTCTTATAGTTTGCTTTATCCCCATATTTCCAACCCTAAAAACTAGTATTTTGCAAAAAATTAAAGCACATTGTATAAATACAATTATCATTTCATATCAAAAAGAAAATATATAATAAAAAGTTACTGAACATGCATATATACGTGCATAAGTTTAAAGCATAAGACTTTAAAAAGAAAATATTATGATGTACAGCATCCAGGATAAAGAAAGAAATATAACTGAATCTTGAACTGGATAATCAGCATGTATAAGTCATTAAGTTCAATTCTCTTTGTTACTGTGTGGGTAAAGAGTTCACAAAGAATGAAACCACATGCAAGATGTCTTTTTATTTGCTTTGAAATGTAGGCATTTTTATATTCCAATTGTTCATGTGCTTTTCATGTCAAACTTTCATAAATATTTCAGTATGATTTTTGTTTGTTTCTAGAGAACTCCTGTTCATGAAAATCCCTTATGTATCCCTCAGCCTCATTCCTCAGCAATAGGGGAATTATGTTCTTAGAGCATAAAAAAGAAAACATCAGTTAATAGTAGTGGATTTTTTTCTTTTTTGTATATTGTATGGCAGAGTCACATTTCAATATTTTTCCATGTGAGTATCCCATTATTGCAGCACCATTTGTTGAATTTTTTATTTGTTTGTTTGTTTGGCTTGTTTGTTTTTGGAGGGAAGTGTGGGTGAGAACTCTACCACTGAATTGCCATTGCACCCCCAATAGTAGTGGATTTTCATTCAGAGCCTTCTTAAGCAAAGTGAGATAAGACAATTATACATTTGTCACATTAACTTGCAAATGGGTGCTTATTTGTCCAAATAACTCAGGCTTTTTTTTTTCAGGATAATTATTCAATCTTATATTTGCTGTACATTTTTAGACCTTAACCCAAAACACTTAGTGTATCAGTTTCCTATACCTGCCAAATGAACTGCCACAAACTTCATGGGTTTAGGCAGCAGAAATGTATTCTCTCACAATTTGGAAGCCAGAAATCCACAATTAAGGTGTTAATTGAGCTGCATTCCCTTTGAGCTCTAGAATCTCCTAGCTTCAATATTTTTTTTGGCTTTTACAGCCACAAAATTCCAACCCCTGCCTTCGTGATCACATTGCCTCTGCCTCTTTTATGTATATCTCTTATAAGGACACTTGCGGTTGGTTTTATGGTCCACCTTCATAATTCAGGGTGATCTACTTATCAAAAGATCCTTAATTTAGTTATATCTTCAAAGACATTTCTAACCAATAAAGTTAACACTCACAAGTTCCAGGGGTGAGGATGTGGGCAATTATACATTTGGGAGCCACCATTCAGCCCACTACACTTATATTAAATTACACTCACAAACTCCTCTGTAATTTGCCAATTAGACCTAATAATGCCTTACTTATCTTTCAGATATGCTATTTTCTTAAATGAAAACATTTTGCACCTGTTTCCTTTGAAGTGCACTTAATTAGCAACAGTTGCTTTATGTTTCAATTCTAATTAGGAAAGGGGGCAGAAATAGCTATTATCAGTCAAATAAATGGATGTGACTCCATGTAAAAAAATGCATATATAATTTTGGAAAAGCAATTACAATCTGAATGTTATTTTATGCAGAAAGACTAAGAGTGATTGAAATTAAAACTCAATTCACTACCCTACTTAGAAATCTCCGAGAGTACCACGTTAATGTACTAAAGTCCAAATTATTCTGCTTTTTGGCATACAAACATATCTATAACCTCTGTTAATAACCTCCAAACTCCCCTCCAAACTCTAGCTAAACTGAAATTTACACTGTTTCCTTAAGCGTAAGACTATTTCACTTGAAATACAAGCGCTATCTAGCTACTCTTGTTCCTTGCTGAATAATAAGCTCTTATTTATCTTTGAGTAAACAAATTGAGATCTCTCTCACTCTGATACCTGCCCCTACCATTTTTTATTAATAAATGGTGATATATGAAAATAGGGCTAACATTTACTCACTACTCACCTATATGTATTGTTAAAATATTGAAATATTTTCATTATAGTTTTATTTGTAGCTCCATGGTTCTTCCTTTGGACCTCCTGATCTCCCCATGATTAAGCAACTAAGAGAAGTACCTGATATATCAGAAGTTTGCAGGAACCTGCCCCAACACTATGGCTGGCATTGATTCTGATTTACTGGTGCTTTTCTGTTGTTTCACTTTTTCAGAATTTTAATATTACCTCTGACTAAGCAGGAAATCTGAGAGTTGATCCTCCCTTGAGCTGTTTTATATTTTTTAATGTTTACCTTGAGTGACATATTATTCAATTATGCTTGAAACTCAAGGAATAATCAAATGGCCTACACCTACCAGACAAAACAATACATTTATGCACATAAATTAATATGTTATCTTATATCATATAACTGATGCATGTATGGTACAAAGAAGCATAAGTTATAGAAGAGGAAGTAAGCACTGCTGGCCAGAAGGAATAGAGATGGGACCTGACAAATATAGAAAATTTCAGTAAAAGTGGAGAGAAGAAAGGCATACCAGATAAACTGAATATTTGATGCAAACTATGAGGTGAAATAATAAAAAGGGCAGAATGATAGTAACTGCAGTTTGACTAGGACAACAGACATGTGTAGGTGAACAGGGAATATTAAGCCAAGAAAGTAGTCATGATAAGAATGAAAAATTTCAGAAGGAAAACTAAGGGGTGCTGCGCCAGTTTGAATCTATTATGTACTCCAGAAAAGCCGTGTTTTAATCCTAATTCAATTTTGTGGAGGCAGCTATTTCTTTTAATCTTGGTTCAATACTGTAGGTTGTAAACTTTTGATTAAATTATCTCCACTGAGATGTGACACACCCAATTGCAGTTATGACTTTTTGATTTGATGGAAATGTGACTCCATCCATTCCAAGTGGAGCTTGATTAATTTACTGAAATCCTTTAAAACAGGAAACATTTTGGAGAAACCCAGAAATGACAGAAGCCTCAGACCCAACAGAAACTTCAGAGCAGAGCTGACACAGATACCGACACTTGGAGAACAGAGACACAGATATATGGAGATGCTTGGAGCCTAGGAGATGTTGCCAAGAGATGTTAAGCAAGTCAGAGCCTAGAGAGAGCCAAGGGAAGCCAAGAGATAAAAGCCAGCCATGGAGAAGCAAAGTGAGGAACCCCCACAGGAATAGAGTCTGAAAGCTCAGAGCCCAGGAGCAAGGGACCAGCAGATGCCAGCCATGTGACTACCCAGCTGACAGAGGTGTTCTTGACTCATCGACTTTCCTTGAATTAGGTATCATTCCCCAGATGACTTAGTTTGGACATTTTTATAGGCTTAGAGCCGTAAACTTGTAACCTATTAAACTCCCCCTTTTAAAGGCCATTCCAGTTCTGGTATATCACATTCTGGCAGCTTGCAAACTATTACAGGTGTGCATTGCAATAGAGGGGATTTATTGCAAAATTATTTTAAATCATGGGAAAAGATGAGAGTAGTTTATTGTCCACTAATAGAAAAATGGTGCAAAGCAGTTATTATACATTGATGCTATGGAATTTTACAACAAATGTGGTAGATCTATACATATTAATAAGAAAAAAGTCTGTAACATAATAAGTTATAAAAGCCAGTCAGAATCATAGCACACTTGCTCTATCTCTCTCCCCAACAAACATGTATCCCTAACATATTTATAGAATTTTAAAAGCTAATAAAAAAAAAGAAAATTGCATCCACTATTCAATAGGAATTTATAAATTTTACATTTCATAAAAAAATATTTTACAGAGAGGCTCTGAAGTTATATAAGCATAGGAATAATACAAGAGTTCTTTTTGGGAAGAATTTTTATAATACTTGAGGGATTGAAGAGGCTTCAAATTGTGAGATGTGTTTACTTTTTACTAGTTTTAGTATTATATGGGTGTAACTTTTTTTTTTGGTATGCTGTATGATGGTGTCACATTTCACTATTTTTCTGCATAAGTATCCCATTATTGCAGCACCATTTGTTGAATTTTTGTTTATTTGTTTTTTGCTTCTTTGTTTTGCTTGTTTGCTTTTTTGGGAAGTGCATGGATGGGAATCAAACCTGGGACTCCCACATGGTGGGTGAGAATTCTACCACTGAACTACCCTTGCACCCCCTGTATGGGGTGTAATTTTTAATTCTTATTGAGAAAACAGGTTGAATTTTTTCCCACTGGTACTGATTTTTAGAGAAGATAAACTAATTTTCTAACTGTAGAACCACATGTTTTCTGATTCTTGAAAATGGTTTTGTGATTTTTTCTTAAACTCTTCTAGGCATGCAAAAATTACTCTACTTCTATAATCACTGCTTCCTGAGAGAAAGCTCTTCAAAACCTGAATAAAAGGAAAATACTAAATAAAAATTCCAGTTCTCAAATAAGGCATCTTTGCAAGAAACAATTGACGACAAGTAGTGTTCTGTGGAATTTATGCCACAAATTAGATTGTTCCTTCAGTGTATGTGTGAGGGCCCCATTTAAAAGAACACATTATTTACAAGAAAGATTAGAAAAAAAGTTTTAAGTCTGAAAATAAAAAGATTAAAATGCTTTATTCCTCCCCTCTCAAGAATATTTATAAGGTCCAAAAATAAAAGAGAAAGCTGTACCTTTGATGTTAAGTTCTACCCAAATTTAGAAAATTACTTGGTGCATTTTATTGTTCTAGTCAAGACTATTTTCAATATTGTCATGGTTAGGTTCATGTGTCAACTTGGCCAAATGGTGGTACCTGTATCTCTGGTTGGGCAAGTGCTGGCCTGTCTGTTGGGATGAGGACATTTCATAGAATTAAATCATGATCATGTCAGCTGCATCCACAGCCAGAGGGGAGTGTCTTCTGCAATGAGTAATGCTTAATCTGATCACTGGAAGCCTTTTAAGGAGGATTCAGAAGAAACAGGCTCTTTCTGTTTCAGCTGGTGAGCCTCTCCTGTGGAGTTCTTCCAGACCCTCCATCAGAGCCGTTGGCTTCACAGCCTGCCCTGTGGATTTTGGACTCTGCGTTCCTGTGGTCACGAGACATTTTTATAACTTTTATATTTGCAAGTGTTCCCTGTTGATTCTGTTTCTCTAGAGAACCCTAACTAATACAAATATAAAAGTCATTTTTTTCCTCCTTTGCCTGAAAATCCCTGCCAAGTTGTTGTTACTTGTTAAAGACAAATGGGAACTACTGCCAAATAATAGGTACTAGTGTCTCGAGCATGAAAAGTACTTCAAAATTGGAAAACACTTTGTATGAAACTATTTCACTTTTGGACTTTGAGTTTAAACAAGAAACCAGAGGAACCTAAATTTGGTAAGACCCTAAAATATTTTAAATTTAATACTGTTCTCATTTAAAAGATATAAAGAGGTCCGGCCACCATGGCTCAGCAGGCAGAGTTTTTGCCTGCCATGCCAGAGACCTGGGTTCGATTGCCGGTGTCTGCCCATGCAATAAATAAATAAATAAATAAATAAATAAATAAATAAATAAATAAAAGATATGAAACCAGTTATTTTTTCTTACATGGTCATATAAGAAATAATGAGATTAAAATAATGAGAAATATATATTTACATATTCTAAAACCTACAGGCTGTGTTTAATACTATGATCGAAAATCAAAAGAATAATTAACACAATATATTTTACAAAGAAAGAAAAATTAACCTTTTCATTAAAATAATTATATATAATCTATGTAATTATATTTATTCAATTTATATTTAATATATAATTATATAAAATATAAATATATTCGCATACACATTTATTTTCTGACATAAAAATTAAGCTTGGCTTACATAAGAGAAAATGATCTAAAGAGAACAAATTTCTGAATTTTGGATACAAAATTATTCCCATAATAATCTACAATTGGGCAAATATTTAACATTTGTAAGATACGTAACTATTCTCATAGTATGTATACTCATACAATAATAAAGGTATTGATAGTGAAGGAAAATGTATCAACTACTTTTAAATGTTACCAAATGGCGTGATACTCATTGAAAGAGGTGTCCATATGTAAAGTTTTCATCCCCAAAAACATTTTTATAAGAAATCAATTGAACTGTAGAGATAACCAGCATTTTTGGGATATGTCATTTAATTTGGTTTGCTTCTTTTTAAGGAAAATATTAACTAAACAGTAATAGCAGTTCAATAGGGTGTCATTACTTCTCTTTGTATTCATGGAATAGCTGATTGGCCTGCAGTATATGGACAATGATGAACTGACATGAAAACTATCACCACAGCAAATAGCTATTTAAGAGATAAGATGAGATAGGAAATCAGAAAGAGAATGACTTGAAGGTCAAGAAATTTCCCCAGCTTTTCTATTCAGACAAGCACTTTACCTTGAGTATTCTCAATTTGCAGTATGAATAGATACAGACACATAGTTTATTTGGAATGAAAACACACACATATTCAGGAAATTGTATCGAAATGCTTATACACACAGAAGTATACACACACATTTGTTTTCATGAGAAGCTTCAGATACTGTGTATGTACAAAATAAAACAACATAGTCTTATTCTGCTTCACTTTTTATTTTTTCTGAAAAGTTAAGTATTTAAAATCAGAAGTAACTAAGATGTTTTTCCACAATAGAGAAACTCTACCTTGAGAATTCAGAAGACAGAAATCTGACTGAACGGAACATCTGGGCCCTTTCAAGGACCCTGCATTTTCACTCTGATTATTATTCACAATCCCTAAATTACAGAGGAAATGAAATGGCAGAAGCAGATTTAGCAGTTCAGTAGTTGGAATCAAGTTGCTTTGTCATCAAAATGAAATGGAGTATACTGGTAGCTTTACACATGAATGATAAAAATGCTGACTCTTTGGTGAAGCTGTCCTTCTAAATTGAACTTGCAACTGTACATAGCATAAAAAAAAATTCTTGTTGGTCATTCAGATTTTGATTTAAGTAATAATAACTTTTATCCATGTGCCTTAGGCCTTTAGAAGTATATGAATTTGTAATTCACACACATATACGGTATCTCATATCTTAAAACTCCATATAGAATGTAATGTAGAGATTAATAATGCTTAGATCATATTAAATTGCCAAGATAATTTATTAATGCCCTCCTCTCCTAGATGCCTAAGACCCTGCCTCATTCCAAGAGTTGGGACCTTCCTTTATTCATGTATCCAGGATTTAATTTAGTGCCCACAATTAACTTTAATGATCAATATGACAGTTAGGCAAAATTATAATCCTCTATTTAAGCTATATATTTACTAGACTGCAAACTAAAAGACAAATCTGAACTTTGCAGAGGGAGTACTAAAGATATGGAAATACTGAAAAATATTGGAAAATTACAAAAAGACCTTACTACAAATAAAATAGATGTCTGTGTCTCACCCTGGGCAATTAGGATTCCATAGGATTAAGGAGGCAGTAGGATCCCTGCATGTTTATCAATAGCCCCAGGTGATATTGAGGTCACTTTGAAGGTGAGCAAAACCAAATGTTTGGACAAAAGGACTGCAATGCACAACTCAACGTCATAATGAAGAACAGAATATATGCCAAATATATTCACTGAGAACAAGTAGCTGACCTTCCCAGATTTTGGCATTTTGTGTGTGTGAGTGTGTGTTTAACATTTAGAGTGAATTTCAGTTATTTTAAATTATATTATATTGAAAAAACATTTTGATGATTAAGAAAAAGATGCAGGGCTTTCTAGAAAATTTAAACACTAAGTACTGACAGTTCTCCTATTCTGTTAGGTTGGAACCACACCTACTAAAGAGGTGGGGATTGTTAATCAGAAGCCTAAATTGACTGACACTTGTCAGCACCAAATTTCTCAAAAAGCTGCACACATAAGAAGGCTGGAATCCTCAGGCTTGTTTCACGTAACTATTTTAGTACCCTTCCATTTTTTGTGGTTGAGAATATACTCATTGGAAAATACTCATTGCCTTTGAGATTAGTTCCATTTCGGAGGGAAGTAAGTACAGAGAAAAAGATGAAAGAAAAATCTTGTTAGAACCATTCCTGTCAGGCCAAAACCTTTGATAGGAAAGTGTGCTGAAAAATACTTCACTTGATTTGCTCTAGTTCTGACTTCAAACATAAAGCAGGAAGAGCTCTGCAATTTGAGGGTCAAACCTAGTCTACTTTGAATAAGAATTGCGCCCAAGAATCCAGCTTTGAGGAAAGAGATGGAAATTCTTCTATGAAACTGTATTATGTCTAATGAAGCTCATAAATAACAAAAACAAAAATGTAAGTTGCAATGGGAATCCCATATTTTATGTGTGGTTGTTTCATAAACTCACAACTTCTCTAAGAAAAAAAGAAAAAGTAGGTTATAAGCATTTATAAGCACCCTTACTCTTACTTCAAATGGGTTATTTTTATTTCAGTAGACTATCCATGTCTTTTACTAGTTGTGCTGTTAAATACAGATTTTTAAATTTTTGAGCAATACATCCACACATGAAATACAGGAAATAAAAATGTTTGTTTTAATAATAAAAAAGCACTTCACCATTCTTCACCTGCACCTGTCGTCCTGAGATCCAAAGGGAATCATTTTTGAATATTTTGACTGTTGCTGATTTAGCTCTGGTGAATGTTTCCATATCTCTAAAGTATGTACATTATCACTTTTTATTAATTTCTTAATTTTTTTTACATTAGCAACAACCTTTTTACCAGAGATAAAATTTAGTTCACACTGCCCAATATAGCATTTGTAGTTCTGTCATATATTTTTCAAGACAGCATATTCTGAGGCCTTTTTTCTGTAAAATGAGAAAATCTATTTTAACTTCCCCTCCAGCTTTCCTTCCATTCTCCTCCAAATATTTTACTATTGCATTATAATTTTGAAGCTGTTTAACTCTGTTCTGTGTCCATCATTAAGTCTATCTGTAGACTGAGTTTAAAAGTCGGGCATCAGTAAACAGCGTTCACATTTCTTCTGCCATTTGCATTTAGCACAACCCCATTTTTTTTTTCAGTCCTCATCATTTCATTTATACTACAAAGCGCCCTTTTACGTAGATATTCCCCTGTTAGATACCTCCTTCTGGAATCTTCCTGCCTCCTCCTCCAATCTGAACTGATTCCTCAAGGTGAGCTGTGCAGCTCTCATAGCTGTAACTATCATTTGGATCCAGTGCTTCTTAGAATTCACATCCACTTCTTTCTAGATTTTCACCACCATCAGACTGATGCAGATGTCGACATATTCTCAGGGTGAGCATATAGGAAATAATTTTCTGAATTCTTGCATGCTTTTTTTCTGCACTCACAATCAATTGACAGTTTGAGTATAGAATTCAAAGCTGAAAATGATTTCCCCTAAGAAATCTGAGGACATTGCTCTGCTGCATCCTAGGATCCAGAGTTGCCAATGAAATGTCAGATGCAATTCTGATTCTTGCTCCTTTGAAGACATTTTTTTTCTTCCTGAGAGTTTATAAGATTTCAAGTACTGAGAAAAGAGAGTTGCTCTGATTGATTTGTTATTAATTTCAGCTTAGGAGAGGAAGTGGAAATTGTAAATAGAGAAGTCTGTATTGGCCTTGTATCTGTCAGCAAATGAAAAATGAAACTTCGTATGGCTATGAATTTTTTCAGTTGCCACATGAAATATTTACTGGGTCCTTTTAATTAGAAACTTTTTTATCCCTTCAGTACAAGAAGAATGTCCCGAGTTGTTTCTTTGCTAGTTTTGACACCCTCTTCTCGCTTTCCCTTTGTGGAACCGCTGGTAGCTATGATTAGTAATCTGACATAATACATGGAACTTCCTTTTCTTTCCAAAAGTTTTTCCATTCTTCTTATTTTTTAGTTGTAAAAATCTTCACACTATTTTTCAAAATTAAATAGTTGGACTAATGGCATCACAATCATTTTCTCATTCTTAAATATGAAGATTCCTAGGTCCTATCCCAGAGCTCATAAATAAGAATCTCTGTTGTGGAACCCAAGGAACTGCCATTCAAATGTGTGACCTTGATGATTCTTAAATACTTGTGAGTTGCGTGGTCGTTAAGCAAATGACTATCTGACATTTACTGACACTCACAGTAAAATAAGAACTAAATATGTTAGTATTTGTAAAAGATTTAGACAAGTGCTTGACACATTTAAGCACAACTTAAGTGGTAATTTGTCACAATATATTGAAAAATCAGACCCATATGAACATGTAGATTGAAATTTCATTGGGTTTTCTACTTTCAGAATTATACATACACATTTGAGCAGACATACACACAATCTGATTGACTAACATGGAAACATGTCTCTTCTTTTGATTTTAAGTATATGTGGCAAAGCCTGTTCAAAGTTCAGTTAAACATTTCTCCCCTAAAACTTTAGTCAAGTCAGATGCTCAAGGAAAATATGCCATGTTTATCTTTCTACATTTTCTGTACAAGAAGCATGGAACTACCCGCAGTGCTTTTATGATCTCACTCATAGCTACTACTCCAACTCCACCATGCCTCTTGCCAACTTGCCAGGCAGGTCTATCGAATAATTTGAAAACCCTGCATGTACCACATACTTCCATCCCCTTATCACTGCACTGCCTCTGCCCATAATGTCCCTCCTTCAACAAAACTGCCTGGTGACTTTGACTCGTTCCTCAAATTCGCTTCAGTCACCACCCACCTCCTTGTGAAAATTCACTACCTCCTAAGCGCCTTTTCTCAGCTCTCATATTGTTTTGCCCACGCCTCCCCTTCAACATTACTATAAGCCCTTGTTATTTACATGTCTGCCTTCCTCTCTTGTCCATTCCTAGGAGTAGGAATGCTGTCTGACATTTACTTTATCAGTGTTGAATTAATAATGATGAAAAGCATAATTTTTAAATGCTTGCCCAAAACTGTGAATGTTTTTTAAAATATGACATTTTAATATCAGAATTTGCAGGTCTAAAAAAAAAGTTGAAAAACTGCCTGGATCACTCCTACAAAGGAGTAGAAATTATGGCCAAAAAAGCAACTGGGGAATATGAGGCACTTAAACAGAAAGCTGATGATGGAGGTGGTAGAGATGTCTGAGAAATTGGGCTAATATACCCAGAAGCTTCTAAAAATACCTGTTGCTCACAATCCTATGGCTTCTCCTCTCATGACTGGGAGCATAACAATATATTCATTGCCTTGATTAAAAGATGCAAGAGTTATTTAAAACTGGAATAGCTTAATTACTTAGTAAGTGAATGATAAATCAAATAATACCTGTCCTCATGTGGAAGACAAACCTATCTTCAATGATCATATTTCTGTTGTCTTAATTAGAAAGTTTATGACTTATCGGGAAGCATGTTCTGGGTTACAAATAATACCTCATCAACCATGCATTTCATCTGCCATTCATCCATTATTTTTTGGTAACAGCACAATATCTACCTTTGGTAATTGCATGCTGGTAATTTATTTTTAATATATGTCAGTTGATTTGGCTGGAATTTTAGAATAGATAATAACAGCATTGAGCCTTAACAACAATGTGATTCTTCTCCTTTATTAGATACAAAATATCTACCTTTTGTGAAATAAAAAAATAGCAAAAAGAATTTTCTAAAAGATTTAATTAGAAAAAGAATTTAACAAATCATTAGAATTTGAGCACTAAATCTGTCATCTAATTGTTTTACATAAGCTTATTTTAGTATTTCATCGTTCTAGGTAGAGTATCATTTTAATCCATTTTTCAACTAAATGAAATATTTAATAAAAGTCAATTTTCTGGAAAACTGAAATGAACCAATTTTAAGTCTCATAGTTTTTAAAAGCCCATTTGGCTGTCTCATATATAATAGTCAGTGAAAAAGGAGAAAAAGGTAGTAAAATAAAGGGAACTTGCTCGGTTAAATTATTAAATGTGTTTGTAACAGGGATAAGGGATTATTTAGCATGGACTATTAATGAAATGAAACACATTCAATCAGAAATATATGCATTAATCAGGTAGGTGTATGTGAACTAGGAAAAATAGGAAGATAGTCCAGCATTTTGTGACAATATAGTAACGCAACCCCTAAACATAAGGAGAAATTGAGTTAAGAATAGATCAGAGAACATTTCTCACTTTCTTTTACTATTTTATATTTCCTTGTCAGTGCATTTATGTTTTCAGTCAAGACCTCTCCCGATCTACAGAACACATATGTAGTTGCCTCCAAATGTCCCCACTTGGATGACACAGACGTGCCTTAAATCACACGAACATATCTAACCAATCATCCTCCTTCTCCGGTGTTCCAATCTCAGTAAAGGACAACCCCATCCGTACAGTGGATTGAGTCAGGAAACAGGGCACCATCTCGCACACCTCTCTCTTAGCTGGTCACTAAGTCTTCTCAATTCTAATTCCTAAACAATCTCTCTCTACTATTTTCACCTCTCTCTACTATTTTCACCTCTCTCTATTCTTACTATACCACTTTCACCTAAACCTCAATTTTCTCTTTGCTTCAGTAGCATTCTAATTGTTCTCTAGGAGTTCTTCACTCTTACCCAGCCCCCTTCAATACTGGAGCCAGAGTAAAATCTTTTAAAACCCAAGTATGGCCATTTTCTCTCCCCTAAGCCTTCCACCTTTAATATATTTTAGTGATTTCCAATTGCTCCTAATATACTTTCTAAAGTCCCTACTAGAAATCAAAAGATACTCAACGGAATACCTATATATTACTAAGATCTTTATATTCTATCAAGTTTTTCTCCATCCCTTGAATGACTCAAACTTCAAGACGGTGTTTCTGTCCATCTCTTCACCTATGTAAGTTCTGTTCATTTTTCGAGTGTAAGTTTCTACATTAATTTTTTAGGAAGATCTTTCCTAAATATCTCAAACAAGGCTAGACCTTTGTTTTATTTCCCCCCTGTTAACCACCTTAACCTCAATATCTACCTCTCCTAGTAGACAGTAATTCTCAAAACAGCAGAGATAAATACAGCAGTAATAGACACCCTCAATATTTGGCTGTAACTCTGTCGTAATCTCTGATAAGTAAACTTGAAAATGATGGCTTCAAAGCCAGCTGGCTGGAGAAATTATTGTGTCCAATAACATTGGCATCCTGACAATTCCTCATTCTCCTTAGCTCCAAACCCATATGTTTAGCTACTGGTTTCTTGAATATTTCTAACTGAAGGTTTCCAGAGAATCTAAACTTAGCATGTTTTAAACCACTACAAGTCTTTGAACTAATAAGAGTTGTCTGCACTTTAATAGCACCACATATCAAAAACAGAGAAAAACTGCATTTTTAAAAAACACGTGACTGCCTCTGTAATTCAAGATTTGGCACTCAGCACTAGGGCAGAATTCTCCATAATGTTAAAAATTCATTGTAATAATTAACACTTTTCAGTCCCCAGGGAAATGGTTTTCCATATTTCTTAACTTGTGTCCTGAAAACAAAATATGAGTGTGACCAAGTGCAGCGACAGTTTGAGTATTCTGCTGCATCTGATCAACAAAAAGGAGTGAACTATTCACTCTCTGAGAGTGAACTATTAGGCCTAATTTTAAGTAGGCTTAGCCTATCCTTTAGAGGAATAAGTTTTATAGAGGCAAACCCCAAGATCGAGGGCTTGGCCTAATGATTTGGTTGTCCCCACTGCTTGTGAGAATATGAGAAATTCTCCAAATGGGGAAGATGAATATTTCCTCCTTACTCCCCACTCCCCCAAGGGCTTGCAAATACTTCTTTATTCACTGCCCAAATTACTCTGATTGTGGCATCACACTAACCTAGATGGACCAACAGGATCTCACACCCTATTCATGATTCCATGTACTTATGTATTAACTAAACTGACCATACAAGTTAAATTAGGAAATGCACTACCCAAAATATAAATTTTTTTTGGTCTCAATAAACATCTCTCCCTTTGGTCTCAAACAGAAGATGAGTTTTAAAATATCAACCATGAAGGTCCCACACTTGGGTGGAGGTTGGAGATGAGAAATAGGGGCAGAGACAGGACACCAGCAGTGGGGAAAGAAGGTTTATTAGCAGAGCAGCAGCAGGGAGAGTTGACTCAAGAAATCAACTCTCGCTCCCCTAAATCCAAGTAGGAGTTTTTAAAGGGGGGCTGAAGGTAGCTTTAGGTGGGTTTCCCATAGGTGGGTTTTTGAGAGTTGGCCACTTTCCATTGGTGAGGTTAAAAGTTAAAATACTGCTTTTGTTCTGCAAGGTTGTAGCTGTCGGAGGGGGATGGGGGAAGGCAGGGATTTGAGCAAAGGAATTTATTACACCCTGTGAGGTTGTAGCTGCCAGAGGATGGATGTTTATACAAGGGGACATCACTGGAATGCAACCGCTGGAGGGGCTGGAGAGCCTCGGGATGTTGCTTCTCTGTGGCGGCACTTTCCATTGTGCTTTTTGCCCTGGCTTTGCTTTCACAGACCATATCATCCTTTACCCTGTGTTCTGGTCCTATCCAGATCATATCTCTACTCAAAGTCTGATCACTTTTTCACCTTTTTAAACAGTTCCTGTATGGGGTACTGCTGACTTTCATAGCTTCAGAGCTCTAATTCTGACTATCAGGTGTAACATAAATACCCAAAGTTTCTGGAAACGACCAGATTATAAACAATCAGCTCAGTATCTCCGAGTTTAGAAATACCAGTTACAGCTCCTGAATATATGTGACTGCTGAAAGAACTTACAATCTAGGACTCTTTACAATAGGCCCCAACCTGATAACCCATCTTCTCGACTTCAGTTCACAGAGTTTTTATATAATAGTTAGTCCATGTGAGTGAGGCATGAAAATATTTGTCTTTTTGTTCCTGACATTTCATTCAACATTCCTTAAGGTTCCTACACTGAGTTGCATGCCTCACAGCTTCATCCCTTCTTGGGGCTGCTCAGTACTCCACTGTATTTATACACCTTAATTCCCCCTTCTATTCCTCAGTCGTTGTACCCTTAGGCCACCAGGAACAGCTTTATCTTAA
Source organism: Myrmecophaga tridactyla (assembly GCA_004026745.1). Taxonomy (NCBI): domain Eukaryota; kingdom Metazoa; phylum Chordata; class Mammalia; order Pilosa; family Myrmecophagidae; genus Myrmecophaga; species Myrmecophaga tridactyla. Next base: position 61,897 of record PVIY010002423.1, read on the forward strand.
ATTTAACTCGTCACTCACTTTATCCCCATCCAATTTATCCCTCCTCCTGTGTTCTCACCTCACAAAAATCACACCATTAATCATCAATTTATTGTTCCCATTCTTTAAATATTGATGGCTTCCTCTAATTTGAGAGTCTTTTGGCTAGAACAAGTCTTATTTCCTCTCCTCAATTTAGCTAATTCCAAATCAGTTTAAATAACAGTTCCTAGAGTTATCATTCCTAATCCATTAGGTCAATTTCTCTTGCATCATGCTTCTATTGCACTTTTTGTAGCAAATATTATTTAATTACTATTTTGAAATCTGTCTTCCCTATAAGTCTGTTAGCTCCTTAAGGTAAGGAAAGATGTCTAAAATCTTCACCACTGTTTTCAAAGCACAGTGCAAGATCTGCTTTATGGCATGCATATAGAAAATATGTATTAAATTGAATTTAATTGACTTGAATAAAAAGCATTTCATTGAAAGAACAGTCAAGAATAGAATCATTTCTCTAAAACATAAAAGTCTATGATTTATGTAAAAGATGAAAACATAATGAAGTTGAATTAAAAAGAAATGGGGGACAGATGTTGAAAGAATGAGGAGGAATGGTGTCCATGAGTTACAGTACGTACAGACAAGCTGCAGCCCAGCTCACTTAAAGATATGCACAAATCACCCAAGCATATAAGCAACAAAGTGATGGAACTTACGGACAGTCCATGGATGTCAGCTATACCCAGGTACCGACCACTGCCACTTATGGGCAGACTGCCTATGCGTCTTCTTATGGACACCCTCCTACTGGTTATACTACTCCAACTGCCCCCCAGGTTTACAGCCAACCTATCCAGGGATATGGCATTGGTACTTATGATACCACCACTGCTATGGTCACCACCAGCCAGATGTCCTATGAAGCTCAGTCTACTATGGCATTCAGCCTACTTACCCAAACTATGGGCAGCGGCCAGAAGCCACCACACTTGCAAGACTGCAGACAGCTGTAAGCCTGACAAGACTAGTTAACCCTAATCTAACTCAGGGGGTTACAACCAGCCCAGTCTAGGATACGGACAGAGTAACTACAGTTATCCTCTGGAACCTGGGAGCTACCCCATGCAGCCAGTCACCACACCTCCATCCTATCCTTCTACCAGCTATTCCTCTATACTACTGACTAGTTATGATCAGAGCAGTCACCATTAGCAGAACACCTAGGGGCAACCATGCAGCTATGGATAGCAGACTAGCTATAGTCAACAGAGCAGTTATAGGCAGCAGCCTCCCACTACTTATACACCCAAACTGGATCTTACAGCCAGGCTCCAAGGTAATATATCTAACAGAGCAGAAGCTACAGGCAGAAGAGTTCATTCCAACAGGACAACCCCACTAGCATGGGTGCTTATGGGCAAGAGTCTGGAGGATTTTCCAGACCAGGAGAGAACCAGAGCACAAGTGGCCCTGATAAATGGAATAGGAAAAAGGGGTATTTGATCATGAGGGAATGATCAGAGCTGGACAGGGAGGAGGACACAGTGGAATGGGCACTGGAGAGCAAGGCGGCCTCAATAAGCTGATGGACCCATGAATAAAGGACCAGATTTTGATCTAGGCCCACCTGTAGATCCAGATGAAGACTCCAACAACACTGCAATTTATATGCAAGAACTCTAGATGACCTGGCTTCTGCTTCTTTAAGTAGTGTGGGGTTGTGAAGATGAACAAGATGACTGGGCAACCCACAATCCACATCTATCTGGACAAAGAAACAGGGAAGCCCAAAGGTGATGCCACAGTGTCATATAAAGATCAGCCAACTAACTGCCAAGGCTGCTATGGAGTGCTTTGATGTAAAAGATTTTCAAGGGAGCAAACTTAAAGTCTCCCTTACACAGAAGAAGCCTCCAATGACTAGCATGCATGAAGGTGGTATGCCACCTCGCAAGGACAGAGGGATGATGCCCCTACTCTGTGGAGGTCCAGGAGGGGCCAGGAGGTCGTGGAGGACCAGTGGGTCACATGGGAGGATGTGGAGGAGATAGAGGAGGCTTCCTCACAAAAGGGCCCCTGGGTTCCCAAGTGAACCCATCTGGAGGCGGAAATATCCAACACTGAGCTAGAGACTGGCAGTGTCCAAATCTGGAATGTGGAAACCAAAACTTCGCCTGGAAAACAAAATGTAACTAGTATAAAGCTTCTAAGCCTGAAGTGCTTCCTCCTACAACCATTTTCACCTCTAGGTAGTGACTGTGGAAGAGGTGGCCCTGGTGGTATGCGGGGAGGAAGAGGTGGTCTCATGGATCCTGGCGGTCCTGATGGAATTTTCAGATATGGCCATGGTGGAGAGAGGGGGCTTCTGTGGTGGCTGGGGCATGGACTGATGTGTCTTTGGTGGAGGAAGACGAGGTGGCCCTGGAGGACCTCTTGAACCTTTAATGGAACAGATGGGAGGAAGAAGGGGTGGCAATAGAGGACCTGGAAAAATGGATAAAGGCGAGCATCGTCACGAACGCAGAGACCAGCCCTACTAGACACAGAGACCCTGCAGAGCTGCATTGACTACCAGATTTATTTTTTAAACCAGAAAATGTTTTAAATGTATAATTCCATATTTATAATGTTGGTCACAACTTTATGATTATTCCTTGTCTGTACTTTAGTATTTTTCACCATTTGTGAAGTAGCAATAAAACAAGTTAAATGGTGAAAAAAAAAAGAAATGAGAACATACTTTAAGAAATAAAATGATATTAGGAAGAAAATCCCAATGCTGCAATCCAGTTGTTGGATTTACCAACAAAACCAGATATCCATTCCAATAAATGTCATTAGAATATTTTAGCATAATTTTCCAACTTGCTGATGCTGTAGGATTATCTTTCAGGAGAATATATTTAAATCTATCTCTATAACAGTAATTTATCATGTAACTGTCCAGATTGTTTACTTGTGAAATTTTGATCAAAGTTACTGCATTGCAAAGTAAAACTAGAATGTGTCAGAAATGCACATAGCTTTTGTGTTTCGTGTTGTTTAATCTCTCTGGTTTGTTCTATATCTGAGCATTTAAAAAGAGGTTTGGACTTCAGAAAGACCTGAGAAAAGTTTCTGCCATTTGAGTGGTTAAGAAAATAAATTATGTATATACCTAAAAATAAATATTTCTAATTTTGTGTTTGCTAATGAAAACATCTTACTTGACTTGAAAATAAAAGCTGTTTTTCTCTTACACAGTCTGAAGTATAGGGAAACACATTAAAATCTTTCCCTAGCCATGGAATGTGGGAGCAAGCTATTTTATTGTTGCAGCATTTTATAACTAGTTGACGGAATTATAGCTAATACAGTGGTTCATCTTCTCTTTAATGCTCATTGCTCATATTGAAAATCATTAAAGTATCTATGCTGCTTTCAAGAAATTTAAAATTACAACACTATGTTGCTTCTATACCATAGCCTACCTCACAATCTATTCAATGAATGTAATAAATAACAATTCTTCAGTAACTATAAAAATTAGAAGAGCTACTAAAATTATGAATCTTGTAAAAATTGTCAGACCTAAAACAAACATATTACACTTGAGCATGAATTTTAATAAACATTCAAAACAAAAATTGAAACATTCATTGTTCTTTCAATCTATACATGGTTTCTATTGTTTTATGTTTGGATGATATTGAAATACTTTCAGTCTGGAACTAGATTGGTAGACAAACTGTAGAATTGAAAGTTATTTTATGCTGTGTACCAAACTATGCTAGATCAGTAGACATAAGTCCAGACTTCTTTTAAACTGTATTTACATTCATGTGCCATATCCTAGAAACTGACACGCAAAACAAATAAGCCAGTTAATAGTCAACAGGATTTCCCTCAGCGTCACATAAGTACAGGTTGTGTCCCAAAGAGAAATAATCTATAAAAATGGCCCCTTACCATTCCAGAATTCTAATGCCACCAAATAATTCTTCCTATTATCAAGCAAGTATTTCTCCTAAATGCTGTTAAAAGAGTAGTGCAGAACAAATTGCATCTTCCCTGTGTATCTTCTTCCTCAATGAGAAAAGTGAAAGTTTCAAAAATGGTTCGTCCTTTAGAATCTCAGGCAAATAATCCACAATACCTTTAGCAAGGTATGTTTACATCTTTGTGCATTCACATTGCTGAATATACCTATGAAATACATACATATGGATCATACAGCACAGTTCTTGACACAAAGTGCTCAAGAAATATCTCTTGGAAGAATGTAGAAGTGCAAATCATACTATATATTATTTGTATATCAACACTGCAATAGAATGCCTAATCCAGTGCCATAGTAGATTGACAAAAATCTACAAACATGTTTAGAATTTTAATTATGAAAATTTGTTTCAGTTCAGCAATGTGAGGTTAGATATATACACAAGTAAATGGACATATTTTCATATTATAATATAGGTATATACATTTATGTTTTATATAATATATGTAAATATTAATAGAGCATATTAAAATAATATTGGCAATTGCTATTTGTTGAATACTTCTATTACAAATTACATTAAATATTTTCCTTTATTCTCTTATTTACTCTGCACCATGATTTCTGGGGCAAAAAATAATATATATATAATAAATTGGAATGCTGAATGGATTAGCTATAAATAGGTTTGTTTCACAGTAGGTCAAAAATCTGTCAACCAGCCTATATTTTCCTTGTATTTTTCAATCTTTCTATTAGATTCTGAATTAGCTTCATATGGATATATACAATAAACAGATCAAAAGATAGTGAGAGAGTAAGAAAAGCTTTCTTCGTAAAGAAGTGCTTAATAGTATAAGTAACTCTAAGAAAAATCAAAAAGTTTAATAGCAGAGCAATGTCTGTAGGAAGAAATAAACCATGATACAAATAATGTGGAAAATTTGTATTCCCTAAAACTTATGTTTATAAAACTTTATAGCATGAGATTTTGATGTATCTATTATAATCCAATATTTTAAGCTACAAATTGTATATATAAGCATAACGATATAAGTCAGAAAAACAAATGAAATATCCATAACAACACATACAGACATAGGTAATACTGAGCGTGTATTGTTTTTTAATAATGAAAACCCAAACTAATCATCTTTTAAAGGTAAAGACTTTTAAATGGAATGAAGCATGGTAAAAATAATATGTGTTACATCCCTTAGGACAACCTCTGTTCAACAATTTTTTTTTAACTTGCATTGTTCCTCTTTGTTCACCATTTTTAAAACATTTTATTTGTTAAAAGATAATTAAAATTATCTTCCTCAAAAATACATCTTTATTGCACAACTTGACCTTATCAAGAATAAAATTTGTTAGAGTTTTTAATAAAAAACCTTTTTCAAAGAGATAACCTTATGTAAATATGATAGCTAATTGAACAAAGTTTAGTCCAAGGAATCAGAAAAATTTTTATGTAATTTCATCTTAAACAGTAATGAGCCATTAATGATTTTCAGATTTGAATATTTGTTTGAAAATCTCACTAAAGAAGAGTAGAAATAAAATTAAAAAGAGAGACAAATTATGTCTAGCAATCTGTAGAGATGATAATGAGAAATTGGTAAGAAACAGAAAATAGAAAATACTCATAGAAATAGAAAGAGAATAAGAGGCAGTGGGAAAAGAGAGGAAGAGGTAAAAGAGAGAGAGAGAGAGAGAGAGAAACTTGTTGGAAAAATCCAAACATAGTTTCAACATTCCATGAAGCCAATTTCAACTTTTGATCTGATAGATAAGGTTTTCTGTTTTATTTTTTTATTGTTAGTTTGTTGTGGTTTGCTTTGCTTTGCTTTGCTTAAGATATCTGAGTTAGAAGACTGATTCTGACTTGCAAAAGACTCTTGGTTAATATAAACCATTTTAAGTTTTATTTCAAATCATCAACAAATCAGTAAGATTTTTATTTTAATTCTATAATGTAGTTAATGTCTACCATTTTTTTTTCTTCCTGGCATCCCTTTTTCCTCCTTCTTTCAGTAAAATCAACCTTTCCTTTTTTTCCCCAGGGGTCATATTCCTTCATTCTTTCATATATCAATTTTTATTAAGGATCTAGTATGCTTCTTATCATATAGTTATAGACTTCAAGGAGAGAACAATAAGCACACCTGAAAAAAAATGTCATTATCCTCATTAAGCTTATTATACTCTAGAAAAAGCCTATGATTTCTCTGAAATTACCAATCCCAATGGTCCATCTTCATGGATATAGGAACAAGAATACCCATCCCTTGATTACAAGAGGCAAGCATGTGACTCAGGTCTGCCTGGCATATCCCTCCATCCCCAAGTTGCCATGGTGACAAAATGTGGACAAATCACAGCCTTTCCCTAGAATTGTATATATTGGACATGTGCTAGGTTGAAGCTGTTATGTACCCCATAAAAGGTCATATTCTCTTAATACATCCCTATGGGGACAGAACTATTGTTGGGTGGGACGTTTTAATTAGGTTGTTTCCATGGAGACGTTACCTAGTCCATTAAAGGTGAGTCTTAATCTCTTTGCTGGAGTCCTATGAGAGGATAAAGGACAGGTGAAGCTGAAAGAGCTCAGAGAAGCTAAGAGAGAAACACCCAGTAGCATTTAGACAGAGCGTGAGTAACTTTGAAATCAGAAACAGGAGAGAAGAGCTAGCAGACATCGCCACTGAAAAAAGCCAACCCATTTCTGGTATATTGCATTATGGCAGAATGCAAACAGAAACAGGCCCTAAAAAATAATATGGAAGAGAGTGTAATAAGTGTTATAAAGAGTTACAAGAAAGGTTTTGTAGGGAACCCAGAAAGGAGGAATTCCATTTAAACATAAGAAATAGAGAAGGATTTCCAGAGGCAGTAACATGGGACCTGAATCCTAAAGGATGCATGCAATTTCAACAGTGGAAGTAGAGAGAGGAATTTTTATTGGAGGAATGGTATGAGTAAAAGTGTGAAACTGAAAAATATGAAGCAGATTCAGAGAATGGCAAGAAACTCACACGCTGTATGTATTAGGCAGGGTTCTCTAAGGAAACAGAACTAACAGAAGATATCTATAAATATGAGATTTTATAAAAGTATCTCACACAACTATGGGGATGTGCAAGTCCAAATTCTGTAGGACAGGCTATGGGCTGTCAACACGACTGAAGGTGTTTGACGAATATCACAAGAGAGGCTCACTGGTTGAAGTAGAGATAAAAGTTTTCTTTTCTGACTGCTGAAATCATCACCTCTCCCTTAAAAGTTTTCAATTCATTGGATTAAATCCAGTTGACTGGATTCCCTCATTGCAGAAGACAAACCCCTTAGTTGATCAAAGATAAAATCAAGCCTAGATGCATTCAACTGACTGATGATTTAATAAACCAGCCATGAAATGTCCTTGCAGTAACAGATAGACCAGTGCTTGCTTCACCAGACAACTGCATTCCATCACTTTGCCAAGTTGACACATGAACCTAACCATCACAGTCCACTCTTGTAAATTTGGTAGCTATGCACATCACCACAAACCATATTTAGTCTCTAAACAGAACACAGTAACAAACATATGTTTTGCCTAATAGTACTCAACTGTCCTGCATACAACTGGAAACACACTAAATCTCTCCAGAACAGGTTGTAAGTCTTTGAGTAACATTCACTCTTAAACTTTATATTCTATAACTTAAATATTATGACATTAACTGTACAATTATGTTGTGTGATAAGGGGATAAGATATAGAAGAAATCAAAAACATTTGCTTTTTGTACAAATACAAACATACTTATAACAAAGCAAGGAGGAGATAAACGTACACAGTCCTCATTTCCGAAACTGGCCATGTGGTCATAGTTCATATTTATCATTACCTCCTTCTACTAGCCATTTCACGTTCCCTTTATCCTCAGCAAGCACATAAGCTGGCCATAGTTCTTTGCCTGATGGGGTGACCCAAACTTTCATTGCAAAAGTTTCTGGGCCATTGGTAGTCCTACCTAGATTAGGTTGTTGCAGTTTTCCATTGATTTAACCACAGGGCTTGTTAGTACTAAGAGATGCTCCAGGAGGCCTTCTGTAGTCCAAGAAAACTCTTCTTTACCTTCAATGTGTAGTTACACTCCCCTTGACAGTGAGGATCTATCACCCCAGCCAGTACAGTAATCCCCTTCCTTGCCTATTGATACACAGGAAAGAGAAACTCAAAGTGGCCAGGTGGCAGTCTTAACTGCCAGTTCAATGGACTCACTGCTGTGTCTCCTGGTGAGAGCACTCCTCCTTTTGGAACTAAGACTTGTAGACCAGCAGAGCTTAAGGTTTCAATGACTGGAAGCAAAGATTGTTCTAGTAGATCACTAGGAGTGATAGTGAGTGGCACTTCTCCTATTTCCACCCCCTGATTTCTGAATCCAAGAATCCTGACTATAGGAGAAACAGCACCATAGACTGGATACTGATTTAGAGCATTATCAGCTTTCTGGACAACATTGCCTCAGCCCTAGAATTTATTGTCACATGGTGTGCACAGTAATTGAGTCTTCAAAAGTCCATTCCACTGTTTTATCAACCCAGTTGCCTCTGGATGATGGAGAACATGTTAAGACCAGAGAATTCCATGAGCATCAGCCCATTGGCATATGTCATTGGCTGTGAAGTGAGTTCCTTAATCAGAAGCAATGCTGTGTAGAATACCATGATGGTGGATAAGGCATTCTCTAAGTCCATGGATAGTAGTTTTGGCAGAGCATTGCATGCAGGGAAGCTAAACTCATATAGTATGTATCAAATTACTGCCCCTTTCATGATGCAAGTGGTACAGTATAATCAACCTGTGCCACCAGATAGCAGGCTGATCATCTCAAGGAACAGTGCCATAATAGGGATTGAGTATAGGTCTCTGCTGATGACAAATTAGGCACTCAACAGAGGCCATAACCAGGTTGGCTTTGGTGAGTGGAAGTTCATGTTGCTGAGCCTATGCATAATCTCCATCCCTACCACCATGACCACTTTGTCATGAGTCCACTGGGGAATGACAGTAGTGGCTGAGGAAAGAGGATGAATGGTATCCATAAAATGGGTCATCCTGTTGACTTATTAAAACATTCCTCTGCTGAAGTCACCCTCTGATGATCATTCACATGGGACACAAATATCTTCACGTTTTTTGCCCCACTTAGAAAGGTCTATCCACATACCTCTTCCCTAGACCTCTTTTATTGCCAATTTTCCAATCATACTCCTTCCAAGTCCCTGACCATCCAGCCAAACCATCAGCAACAGCCTATGAATCAGTATACAAATGCACCTACAGCCAGTTCTTCTTCAAAGTAAAATGAGCAACCAGGGGCACTGCTCAAGGTTCCGCCCACTGGGAGGATCACCTTCATCACAGTCCTTCAGAAACATCCCAGAAAGGGACCACAGTGCTATAGCTGCCCACTTTAGGGTCATACCTGCCTACCTTGCAGAACCATCTGTAAAGTAGGCCCAAGTTTTCTCTTCCTCAGTCAACTGATTATAAAATTCCCCTAGAAGCCATAGCTGTGGGCTGGGAAAAAGAAGGTCGTATGACAGGAATTGGAACACGGGTATTTGGGTCACTTCCTCATATCTGACTTGTGCCTTCAGGATCCACTTGAGCCATATTTCATAAGTACCATTTCCATTTTATGATGGAGTGTTGTTGTGCATGCCCAATGTTATGGCTTGGTAGGTCAGACAACACCCAGCTCATGATAGGAAATTCAGGTCTCATTGTTAAGTCAGGGGCCTATGGTTAAACATTCAGTCTCTACTGAGAACTAGTGGCAGGCCAAAAGCTGTTTCTCCAAAGGAGAGCAGTCATCTGCAGATCATGATAAGCCTTTACTCCAAAATCCTGAGGAACTACTTTGTGGTTCTCTGATAGGGGCCTGCTAAAGTCTCCAGATAGCATCCCTACTTGCCACTGATAGTTTCTGTACTATTGGACCTGCTAAATTATATGGCCTAAGTGGTATGGAAGTTTGCATAGCATCATTGACCTGTCACAGAGTCTCCTCTTGTTCTGGTCTACACTCAAAACTAGCAGCTTTTCTGGTCACTCAGTTAATTGGCTGGCGTAGCACACTCAAATGGGAATACATTGTCTTCAAAATCAAAAGAGATCAACTAACCATTGTATCTCTTTTTGGTCAATGGTTTAGTTTTCACTTTAAAAGGGATATCTCAACATGTCCCACACCACTGGACACCTAGAAATTTCACTGACGTAGAAGGCCCCTGCATTTTTGTTGGATTTATCTTCCATCCTCTGACATGCAAATGTCTTACCAATAAGTTCAGAGCAGTTGTGTGGTGGTTAGATTCAGTTGTCAGCTTGGCCAGGTGAAAGCACCTAGTTCTGTTGCTGTGGACATGAGCCAATGGCATGTGAACCTCATCTGTTGCTAATTATATCTGTAGTCAGTTAGGAGGTGTGCCTGCTGCAATGAATGACATTTGACTTAATTGGCTGACGCTTAAATGAGAGAGCGCAATGTAGCACAGCCTAAGTAGCTTGGCATTCCTCATCTCAGCACTCACAGATCAGCCTAGGCCTTTGGAGATGCAGAAGAAGTCACCTGGGGAAAGTTGTTGGATCCCAGGGGCCTGGAAAGAAGCCAGCAGAGACCATCCTGTGCCTTCCCACATAAGAAAGAACCTCAGTGGAAAATTAACTGTCTTTCCTCTGAAGAACTAACAAAATAAATCCCCTTTTATTAAAAGCCAATCCATCTCTGGCATGTTGCATTCCAGCAGCTAGCAAACTAGAACAAGTTGCTACTTTTTCACAAGGTCCAACCAACATGATATCATTAATATAATGGACTAATGTGATGTCTTGTAAGAGGGAGAAACGATCACATTCTCTGTGACCAAGATGATGACATAGGGCTGGAGTACTGATATACCCCTGAGGTAGGACCATGAAGGTATATTGCTGGTCTTGCCAGCTGAAAGCAAACTATTTCTATGATTCTTACTAACAGCTATTGAATTAAAAAGCATTTGTCTGATCAATAGTTGTATACAAGGTACTAGGGGATGTGTTTATTTGCTCAAGCAATGATACCACATCTGGAACAGCTGTTGCAATTGGAGTCACCATCTGGTTAAGTTTGTGATAACCCAGTGTCACTCTCCAAGATCTGTCTATTTTCTGCACAGATGAAATAGGAGAGTTGAATGGGAAGGTGGTGGGAATTACTACCCCTGCATCTTTTAAGTCTTTAAAAGTGATACAAATCTCTTTAATCCCTCCAGTAATCTGGTATTAGTTCTGATTTACTATTTTTCTAGGTCACACCAGTTCTAGTGGCTTCCACTTGATCCTTCCTACCATAATAGCCCTCACTTCATGAGTCAGGGAACTAATGTTGAGATTCTGAACCAGTGGGTCTGGGGAACCACTGGATCCACTGTGAGATGGAACTGAGCTAAGTATTCATCAATTGCCTCATTTCCATAAGCCCCTATCTGACTGGTGGACCACAGCGATGTTTTGGCTCTACTGGAATTCTGAGCCAATAATCCTTGAAATATCTGATCATTTCCTTTTCTCCAATCCACAGTCACCCTGGTAAAAGGCCATAGATCTCCTTAGGGAAACCTGGGAGGAAGATAAACAGTATAAATTTTTGACAGTGTAATGGGGACCGTCCCCAAGAATTCCTGGCCTTCCCCTCATTCAAGGGACTCTGGGTCTGTAAACTGACACAAGGCTGGGGATTGATTAAGGGACCATGATTCTCTGTTTTTGTAATTCAAGTTAGACATTGGTTCACTTGGCCTAGAGCTCTTCTGCTCATAAAGATCAAACAAGAATTTAGTAGACTGACCATCTATTTTACTTCTAGGTACCCCATGGTCAATGAGACAATGTCATAAGTCAGATTACTGTGGTACGGTCTTAGGTCTGCTGTCTATTATAGCAGCCATGCCCACCTTGTCTATGGTGAGTAACTATTGCTACACTGCTTCTCCCAACTCAGGATCCAATCATCCACATTGTGTTTAAGGATTCCAGCTCAGCCACAGAAGTTCCCACAGTAATATTTGACCTAAATAGAAGAGCAATTATAGAGCTCTTCGGGAATGATGGAGCTAATCTCACAAATTTACTCACCAAAGGCCTGGCAAAAGGACATTTCTGGGTTGTATGAGAGGGGTCTTCTATAATAAATTGACTCTAGCATTCCAGTGTCTCTAAGCCTTTGGATAACCTTATCTGCATTACACCAGGGTAGTTCTCAAAATTCAACCTCAGGTAATGCTTGTCACCTTTGACCTATATTTCAGCCAACCATCCAAGCAAACTATTGATGCCTTTTCTAACTCCTTAAACTATAACATTGAATGCAAAATCTCTGCTTAGTGGGACCATATAAATAAATTCAGTGTGATCCAACTTTATATTAATTCCACCATTATCCCACACAGTTAAAATCCATTTCCACACATATTCCCTTGATTTCTGTCTATATAAATTGGAAAACTTATGCAGTTTTTTTTGGATTGTAGCATACCTCCTCATGAGTAACACTTTGTACCTCACCTTTTAGAACCTGTTGTGACATTTGTTTAGTCATAGGTCTTAATGAAATGGGGGGGGGTGGTGGTAGAGGTACGTTATGAAAAGAATTTGAAGTGTCTTTCAGGCCAATTCCCTCAGGGCATTCCATTGCAGTTTCATCTGGTGAAACAGGATTAATCTCTCCAGAGAAGTGAGGGCTGTTTTCCCAGGAGAGGTGATTACAGGCTTAGAAGGCACTGAAAGGTTAATCTGTTTAGGTGAAGATTGGATGGTAGACTCTTCAAGGCCAACTGGAGTTGGGGAAGCTGTTTCCTCAAGGCAGGCTGGAGATTGAGTGCTGTTTCCTCAGGGCAGGCTGGAAGTAGGCAGCTATTTCCTCAGAGCAGACCATTACAGTTTTATTTAGTAAAGGCTCAGGAGAATCCAGGGATCCAATATCCCTGCCACCATTATTATCAACATATATGTCCCCATCCCAAGTTTCAGGATCCCATTTTTTTCCAATCAAAGCCCATACTTTAAGAGTGGACACCCTGCAGGGTTGAGAATTTAATTTACATTGTAAATCTGCTACTCACACAATGAGACTATAGGACTGATGTTCAGAGATTTCAAGTCTGTGACAACAAGAAATAAAATTTTCTTTCAGGGTACACATAGAACTTTCACATCTTTCATATGGCACCTAAGTTGCAAATTTGAAGCTTTCAGCTCACCCTTTTCTTTCATAACTGTATCCAGCATATTTAAGAACAACCAGCCAATATTATTGTACCTCTTAATTCCACAAAACTCTGTTAAGGTGTCAAAAAACACTGTCACCCAGAGCCTTTCTTCATACAAGAGTATGATTAGGAGAATCAAATGGTGATATTTTGCATATCTGTATTGCTAATTCATTCCATGCACTGTCAATGCCATCTTGATTATTGGAAAATAGAGTTATTAGAGCCTTTGATTCTAATCAAAGTAGAAAACCAATTGCAAAACCCCATTTTTAAAATTCTGTTTCTCAAGAACCACTCCTGGTACCAAGATATATTAGTTAGGTTTCTCTAGGGGAACAGAACCAGCAGGAGATATCTTGCAAATATGAGATTTTATAAAAGTGTCTCACACAATTGTGGGGATACACAGGTCCAAATTCTGTAGGGGAAGTTGCAGGCCTACAACAATGATGATGTTCAATGAATTCTGCAGGAGAGGTTGGCTGCCTGAAGTAAAGATGAAAGTTTTCTCTTCTGGCTGCTGAAATCATCACCTCTCCCTTACAAGTCTTCAACTGATCACATTAAATCCAACTGTTTGAATTCTCTCATTGTGGAAGATGCTCTCTTTACTTGATTGTATATGTAATCAACCATAGATGCAATCAACTGATTAATGATTAATAAACTAGCCTTCTGGTTTACTATGCAGCCAAGAAATGTCCTTGCAGTAATGGTTAGGCTAGTTCTTTCTTGACCAGACAACTGGGCACCATCTCTTAGCCAACTTGACACATGAACCTAACCATCACATTTTATGGGTAAAAAAAACGGACAACATGAATAGTCTGTTGATTTACAAACATACTATAAGCAGAGTTGAAAAGCCATGCTTCTGAATGTGGACTCATTTTCATCAAGATCCAAGATATATAAACAGTTTCCTATATTATATGACGTGAAGACCTCATACTACTAGTTATACTTAACCATCAACACAAAATACCTGTCTAAGCATCATGTCTTCAGGTAGATCTTTCTCCCTGAAGACTAACTAGCTTATCCTATGGTCCCCTGATAATCACTATTTCTAAACTCATCAAATTTGCAAAGATTTATGATGTCTGCTCCCTTAACCGGAATGTGAAATCCATGAAGCTAGAGTTTTGTTCCTCCCATAACATTCCCACTAAATAATATAGTACTTGTCATAAAATAGATAACCAAGATATATTTTTTTGAAAAATAATACATTCAAGGGTCACATTGCCCGATTTTCATGTCTGTAGTTTGTGTGTTTATTTCTCATAAAGTACTTCTCTGTGTGATAATATCTGGTCCAAACATTCTTCCCAATACTCTGTTTGCTTCACTTTTTAGTCCCTGCAAAATGACTCAAGGATTATAAGCTATTTACAAATGGGTCACAATAAATGTCCTTGGTTTCTCCTTTCTGCCATAGTCTACATAGTTTCCTAGTCTGCAGCATGCGTGCATTGAACTTAGTCCTGCTGAGTGTTCTAGAAGATTATTCTTGGGAAACTACTGCTGGCAGAGGGGAATGTTGATACTTGCCACCATAAGGAATTCTTTTGATACACTAAAGGATTTTCCATCTCAACACTGGTGTCTACTACCTTTTCCAGCTCTAATTTGACTCCTCCTTTTCCATTTTTCCAAGCCTATTTTTATGTTTTCATTAATATTTATCACCATGCATTAAGAATTTAATTGTATACATAAATGATAACCGTCTTTCCTTACATCTTTGAACACATATACAAATTTTATCTCTGGAGAAGAAAAAGATTACCAAAATGGATATTCTCTATTAATGCAGCTGTGACTTTATTCTTATTTATAAGACTTCCAAAATTCTTGGTGTGTAAAGCACACAGTGTTTTCTCTTCCCTTTTATTACTTGAATAATCTTTTGTTGTGTTCAATTAACATGAGTATAGAAAATTTAAATGCCCAATGCTCACTTCCTTCTGGATTTTAACACACTTATAAATGGATATTTATGGTTTCTATATTCTAGTTTCTCTTTTTGACCTACATATTCATTTTATCCATTTATGGAATTATAAAAAGAAAACTAGTTTTTAGAGAAAAATATACTCTTTGTTTCAAAGAAAAGCTAAAAAAAATTACTGTGAATTGTTTTTGTACAAGTTATCATGAAAAGCTTTCTTTTAGCCAACCATTGCTGATATTAATCAATCACAGAATTAGCCTCTGTTAGTCTATTTGCTGTTGCTTCCATGTACATTCTTTAATGCATATGTTGCTCAAAGATAGCAAATTGTCCCAGTTCTGTGAGTCCTGAGATGGATTTAATTCTTGATACAGGTGCTAATAGGTCTTCTAATATAGGATTATTTTACCATCCCTATACTGTACTCTCAGTGGCCAAACTTATTTATGCTGCTAAATGAAAGAAAGAAAAATATCAAATTATTTTTTTTTAATTTTTTTTTCCTGTGACGTTTTAGACCCATTTTTCTGCTGTGACGTTTACAATAAGATTGTATTCCAAATTTGCTCTAGTTTGGTTACAGAAAAAAAAAAAATTGCCACTGAAGCTTGAAACATCTGTGTCTTTAAGAGGCTGAGAATGGGAGAGTTTCTGATAATAAAAGAGTGAAGTTTGTCTGCAAGTAAAGAATTGAGTGTGTCAATTTGCAAAACTCTTTTTCTATTATCTGGGAAAAATTAAAACATGTTCTTTGGAATAGAGCTATTACCACCTGTTCTGTGGAGAAACTTTTCTTTTTTGAAGCCTGAGGTGAATGCAATGAACATACTTACTACAACTAGCAAAATAGTTTTGAAAAATATAAAACACAAAGTAAAGTTGCTGGCCAGTCTTAGTGTTCTACAGCATTTGGGAAAACAACTGTTACAGTTTTATTGCTGTAAGCGACAAAACAGAAATTTTTCAGTTTTTGTAGTAAAGTCATCACATGCAAACATGAAATGAATGAAAAAGTCAAATGGTTTGCCTCATTCTCCAAGAGCCACAACTCAAACTGAACTGTGAAAGCAGTTCAACACTACTTTTAGGCAATTTTTTTTCTCCCTCCTCCTGGTTATTTTTTGTTTGTTTTATTTATAGCCTGATTTAAAGCAATCAGATTCAAGTTGGTTAATTTTAGTTATGTAATAACCTGACATGATGGAGGAAACAGCCTTTAAAGGGATTGCATCTATGGTTTGATTCACTTATAAATTTTATTTTCTTTTACCTTAAGTGACATTTAAAGAAAAGAATAGAATCAATACAAGCAAGTTGTTATTTTAGAACAGTGCTTTCATGGTATTTTTTTGTTGTTGTTATTGTTTCCTCATTTGAAAACCGGAGTAAAAAACTGTTTCTTATCTCAAAAAGATAGTATGAATGCAAAGTAAATTACATACATTGAAGTAATCTCAAATTCCACATTCATAAGCAAATGCAACATTAAATTGTTGTTATTGATGAAAATGATTTTTTTGTTTACTGTTGTCATTAAATAAATTTTTAAAAACATATGAGATGTGATTTAACCTTAGTTTTATCTTAATGATAAAAGAATTTATCTTAATGATAAATTTACATTGCAGTGATTATTTCTTTGTCTGATACAAAATATACAAAGTTCCGCATCTGATTGTAACATTATCACCATTTTGGTAAATCACAATATTCAAAGACATTCCTTCAAAGAGGTATCTTCATTATATCAAACATTTAATTATATCATATTATTTATTATAAATTTGAATCTCCAAACATCTACCCTACATAGTTTGCTACAAAATAACATGTAACATTGCCCTAATCTTCTTTGAAGAAAGCATTTACTCATTATTCATAGCAAAATTTAAGCACTAGGTAAGATTCAGCTGCCTTTTAAATTTAAAATAACTGTTCATTTAATCAGAAGATATATAGTCATTGGTATATATAAGATCTATTGTTCATTAATTTTTCCCAAATACCATTACATTTTTTGTCTCATTGCTCTACTTTATTAATAGATTATTAGAAAAAATATTAGCAATTTGTCTTTAGTGTGAGCACCATATTTTCTGTGAAATATATTTATTTTTTGGAAATTCTACTTCTGAGATTATTGTTTAAGACAATGAATGGTATCTTTTTATCACAGTAGAAAAAGAAAGAATATACTCCTTGGAGATAAATTCTTTACTGTGTGAAATAATTATTCTCTGACTTTCTTAAAAACAAAAGGAGGAAACAAATAGACATTTGAAATTATTTTGCTTTTCAGATCAATCTTTTGGGCATTTTTCTATTATATCTTAAGGCATATTTTCTTTTACAATGGAGATTGATTTTATATTTGTTTTGCAGTTTATATTTTATTACAGAAATTTTAAACATTCATAGAGTAAATTAAGTAATACAATGAATTCCTGCATACTCCTCTCCAACTTTGAAAATTGTTGATTTTATTAATACTATTGAGGTGTACATTTGAATATGGTTAAAATAATAAATTCTATTATACATATATATATATCTACAATTTTAAAAATTATAAAAATTCTATCATTCTTATTTCATCTATAACTCTTCCCACTTCTCATTCTCTGGTGTGGCAATTATATAATTATGATGATGTCTACAGTTATCTTTTGGGGGTAACATTTATATGCATTGAAATGTACAAATATAAATGTACAATTTTTAAAAATAGAACACACCTTGCCATAATATTTCCATTTTCTTGAAAGTTTCCCATGTACCCCTTCCCAGTCAATCCAGCCCTCAGAGGTGACAACTCTTCTTGTTGTTTTAAGTCAGGTCTTTATTGCCTTTTCTGAGACTTCATATAAATGGAATCATGAAGTATGCATTCTTTCCGGTGTAGCTTTTTTCTTTCAGCTGGATATCTGTGAGGTTCATCTACATTGATATGCGTATCAATATTTCATTCTTTGCTATTACAAAGCAGCATTCCATTAATTAATGACGGGTAATGTTCATTTTATCCATATGGATATCCAGTTATTGCAAATCCATTTATTGAAATGACTTTCCTTTCCTTCATTGAGTTGTTTGGAGCCTTTGTCAACAATCAACTGAAGATGTAATTGTGGTTGTATTTCTCTGTTTTCTATCTTTATCATTGATCAATTTTTAATACTATACTTTCTCAATTATTTAGTTTATTACTGAATCTTGAGGTTAGGTTATCTAGTTTTACAGCCTTACTGTTTTTCAAGGCCACTTTTAGTTCCAACCCCTTGACATTTCCAAATAAATTTCAAAGTGGCTAATCAGTTTCTATATCTATGTTCTGCATTTATGTTGGGGATTGCATTGAAACCATAGGTTAATTTGGAGAGAACAGGCCCATCTTTAATATATTGTCTTATGCACCATGAAAATGGCCTCTTTCTCTCTCTCTCCATTTTTATTTAGATCTCCTTTAATGCCTCTCAGACATGTTTTGTAAATTTTAGTTTAAAGATTTTGCTCATTTGTATTACATTCATCCCTTAAATATGATGGATTTATATTGCAATTAGTGTTTTTTAAAATGTTCCAAATTGTTTACACCTAGTATATGCAAATACAATTGATTTTATGTATTGACATTATATGTTGACACCATCCTAAATACACTTACAAGTTTTAAAAGTTGTTTGGTAGGGATTCCTTATAACTTCTATGTAAACAATCTTCTATGTGATAGAGACAGTTTTTTTTTTTCTTTTAAATCTATACATGAGGAGTGAGTTACTAAACAGAGTGTTATGGAAACATATGGCCATGATAGTGACCTAGATGCCTATATCCAAAAGGTTTGCTCACTGCCCTCAAATTGTACGATAAATCTACTCAATCGCATCTTCCAGAAGAAGACCTGGGGTGAAGAAAAGAACCAACTTGTCACCCCATTCAGGGGACCCCTTTCTAATCCCCACCCCAGTCACAAGATCAGTGTGGGTGGTCTAAGTGCAGGTGTGCCTGGATCCAGAACAGATGTAAGAGTCCATGAGCCAGAGGAGTGCACATCATTTGGTGGATGCTCCAATCTCATTGATCTTGGCATGGAACCAGCTATCCAATTCCCTGGCATTCATGAGGGAATTCTCAAAATCCCATTTTTCACTGTCCTTCTCTCAAAGCACAGAGGCAGGGCGGCTGCTGTGGCTCAGCAGGCAGAGCTCCGACCTGCCGTGCTGGAGGTCTGGAGTTCGATCCCTGGTGCCTCCTGCCCATATGCAAATTTAAAAAAAAAGCACAGAGGCAGCATGCCCTATGTTCCCCAACCACAGGCCAAAACCTTTACCCAGGCTGGTAGGATGGGGATGACCTTTCAATTTAACCCAAAGAGCCATGAGTTCTGTGTTGACCAAGACACTCTAGATGGCATATAACAAAAGGAATGCAAGCTTGATAAAAATAACCACAAAAAAAAGTGTCAGCCCACTCCATACATCCCTGTAGACCCTGCTCACTGCACCAAAACCCTGACAGGTGAATTGCTATTTGCTGTCATGGGAATACAGGCTCAGGCACAACAGACACTTTCAGCAAGTCATTGCTTTACTACTTATACAACAGAAAGGAACCAAAAATCAGGGGGAAAGATCCCGCCATGGCTGCTCCCCCCGGGAGCCCAGCTGCTTGGGTCAAGGTTAGTGGATGGCAGCTCCACATGTCCTGCTTTACATCAGAGATGAGGAGCCAACTGTCACTGGTCCCTCAGGGAGGCCAGCTTCTCAGCAGCTTCCCACATCTCTCTTTATAGCAGAAATGAGGATTAACATTGACACAGTGCTGACCTTATGTACTTCAGAGGAAGGGAGCTCTGCCAATGAGCAACCCTTGTGTCCTGGGAAGCAATTGTGGTTGGTTAAGATTTAACGTCTTCCCCAGCTGCCTGGGGCCCTCCTACAAAACAGAAACATGCCAGACACCTGCGTGCAAACAGACACAAATGAAAAAATGAACACTCGCATGCAAACAAGCA